>QMIH01001622.1:16755-27298 GCA_003987875.1 Clarias batrachus | reverse complement strand
ATAATACTAATCGCCCTGCGATGGATTGGCACCCTGTCCAGGGTGTACCCTGCCATGTGCCCTAAGTCTCCTGGGATAGGCTCCAGGCCCCCCGTGACCCTGAATACAGGATTAAGCGGTATAGATGATGATGAGTGAGTGATAATACTAATCCAAAATCACAGGACTTAATGACTACAGAACTGTCACCCTAGAATCTGAGGTAATGAAGTTGTTTAAAAGACTGGTGTTAGCTTAACTGAAGGACATCACTGAACCCTTAATGGACCCCCTTAAATAAATGACGCCAACCCCCCCGGACCCCCCCCTCCCACCTCCAAAAAAAAAGTTCAGTTCGTTTCAATGAACGAGATTCAAAGAACAAAGTCAATAAAATAATTCAAACTTCCCATCACTAGTAACGGCTGGGAGAGATGAGTCTGCAAAGCATTACCCAACATAACCACAAGGGGGCTCATTCCTATCGCGAACACCTTTGGTTGAGGTGGAAGTACAAAAGAGAGGAAGTGACGAGAGAAGCGTATCACAGATGTTTTGCATCAACGGGATTTTGCTTAACCCYGGGYTTTTTTGTGACGAGGTGTGCACGGCACCAAGACTTTCATTTGTTTACTAATTCAGACCAACCTTTGTTAACTTGGAACCAGTATCACGTGTATAAGAAAATTAAGTTATGACTTTTCTTCCTAACTTAATACAGTGCTTTTTGTAGCCAATAAGGCTAGCAGAGGTGTTGAGGCTAGTAACCTACAGAACATTTAGTTTATCGGTCACCATGCTCCAGCCACGTCACAGCTGCTCTTTTTTCGTGCAAATTACAAGTGGGGCGTCCATTTTTGCTTGCGCTGCAGTTACAAATTAACTGATGTAACTCATTCACACCTGCTGTATGAGGCTCTGTCATACCAGTGTCTGTAAATGAGGCGTTGATGAAACACTGATATATTTATGAGTGCATTAATATGATTGATTGTGATTTAAATTACGGAGAGAGAACTCCTGTCAGAGCTTCTCTCATAGACAACTAATCTAATAATACTCATTTAATTTTAACCAACCTAAAAAAAAAATAATGTGGCTGTGTTCTGAAATAATATACTTATTATCAGAAACTAAACCAGATATCTTTTTACACTGCCTAGACAAAAAAGTTGCTGTTTCTGAAGCATCAAATTTTAGACGTACTGTATAGCAAGCAAACAAAACAACTGAGGAGATTGCTGAAATTCATGGACTTATCTGGGTTAAGAATTGTAGAGTACAACACATTATTAAAGCCTGGAAAAGAGTGCTGACCCCTAAAACGTTACAGAAGAAATATGGTTTAAATAGGAAAAMGTAATGATGGAGTAAACAATTCACATCATGAAAACAACAACAGAAGTCAGAACAATGTTTAATAGTAAAAGTAAGATACACACACGCACACGCACACACACACACACACACACACACACACACACACACACACACACACACACACACAATGCAGCAAAGAACAGGATTAGGACTAAGCAGCTTTGTGTCCATAAGTAGGCTTGTGTGCACAAAGCTGTTACTTGTTAGTGAGACTAATTAGAAAGCAATGGAAAAAAGGTCTTGTGGTTTGATGAGTCCAGATTGACCCTTTTCCAATGAGATCTGTGCATCAGGGTAAGAAGGGATGCGCATGAAGTGATGCACCCACCATGCATAGTGCCCACTGTAAAGTACAAGCCTCTGGAGGCAGTGTTATGATCTGGTGTTACTTCAGTTGCTCAGGTCTAGACTCAGCAATGTTATGTGGCAATAAAATGAAGTCATCTGACGACCTGAATGTACTTTATGACCTCTATTATCACATCTATGGMGATCACTTCCATTAGGATGAAAGCATATTCCAGGAATCAGATCGTGAAAGAGTGATTTGCATAAAGAACCATTTCTTTTACACATGAACTAGCCAGCACACTGTGGTAACTGCTGCAATCGAAGCTAAAGAAGGTCATGTATGTGACTTTTTTTAATGGATGGATGGATGATATACGTAGCATTATATATCTATTATATATATTTTGCATACCCCTCCTGCTATCCACAGCTCTCAGTACATACTCAGTTTATATGATGCAATCGTATCAATACTGACTTTAGAAATTCCAATTTGCTTTTGCAGAGTTTTTAATCTGAAATTTTAATTTAGCAAACAGCCCCTAGTATATGCACAGTGCTCCATGATGGACTCTCCCATTCATGGTGCATTTTTACCTTCACACGATAGGCTGTTACAAAGAAAAAATGGTTATGCTTGCTAAGCTATGTAAAAATTCGAGGTCCATTTTTATAGTGTCAGTTACATATGGTAAAACTGAAGAAAAAAAAAGGAGTGTTTCTCTGCTGGTCATTTCCATGCACTTCCATGTTGGAGGAACAGATGAATGAGAAACTGAACAGGTGCTCAGGGCTCAGCAGGCACTGTCCTCCGTTACATCAAAGCATGGCAGAAAAAAAARTGAACTGCAATCCCTTTAATTATGTCCAATATGGCGGTGTCTAGTCTGTGTGCTGGTTAAACAGGTGCTCTTGCACCAGCAAGGTGGTGACAGCTGCAAGAACCTATACTGCAACACACACAATTTATTCAGACAGAGGGGCAGTCCCAGTTTTATGCTAAACACTGACTGTTTTGCAGGAGAAACACACAGGACTACTGCAACATGACTCTCCTGCTGCCTAATATGTTTCTTCCTGAGCAGTAGATATGTCAAGGCCTGTATTCATCAAATGTCATAGAAAGAAGTCTTTCATGAATGCTAAGTTTTTAAAGTTTATGCAGTTTTGGTCCTTTTGTGTGGTGTGCATTCATTTATTCATCTACACTGCCCTCTGGTTATGGTTATTCTGGTTAGGATTTTGGTAAAGTAGCAGCAGAAATGATCAGAGGAGAACTGTATTTTATTCTTTGATTAGGAAGGTGCAAAAGTACAGCAGTAATAACTTCAATAAACTTCAAGGTACTGTAAATATTTTTTTGAAAAAAAAAAAATCTTTATTAGACTACGTATTGCTTGATCATTAAGTTATTACCAAATCTTTTTATTAGTTATTAATTAATATTAAATGCTTTGTAATTCTTTAAACATTATTAAATCACCCAAAAAGCTTTGCATATATTTCATCATTAACAGTCCTCTATCATTGTAATTACAGAATATTTTACCTGTTTATAAATGGTTTTCACTATAACCTTAATTCATTACTGAAGACACTTGATGAACACTTTCCAAGGACTTCAGAATTTGTCTTGTCATATTTTTTTCATCCTAAACTGAGCATCCCTCGAGCACTCTTGTCACTTCCTTCTCTTTCAACAGCAAATGCGCATGATAAGCCATTCTGTAAGACCTAAATGTCCATGCTGTCCCTGTGAGAAAGACATTTTAAAGATTAAGCCGAATTCTGAAGAAAAGAAATTAGATTATTTATTTATAGTGATGCCAGCTGTCTCTTTCTCTCTTTTTTTTCGCCTGGTTTTGCTCATGTGAATGAACAGCTCGGTCCTCATGGATCAACAACTCCACTAGAGGAATGCTGCTTTTAGAGAACGCTATGGCATGTTGAATTTGCAATTATGGGGACAATCAGCTAAACCCAGGAGCCAAGATTGACCCAGATGGTGTTTCTTTAAATGCCACATGCAAAATGTTAGCCCATGTGGGATTATTATGAGCTTTTTGTTCTTTAGATTTTGTAAATATAGACATTTTAAGAATTAAACTTCATTTTTGTATGTTTTTACCTTAAGTAACCCCTCTATCCTGGTGGATCGGTAGTCTATCYTGGGAATACTGGTGATAACATTGACCAAGGATGAGAAGTACCACACACACACACACACATAGGCACAATGCAAAGTTGCAGAATCTGAAAGGTAGGAGGAAGCCAGAGGAAACTCTCATGGAGACTTGAACAAGCTAACATCTGAAGCTCCATGGCTCTGCCATTTCATGCCTGTATAGAGTAGAATCCATTCTGCGTTGGCAATCTTCTCTTGAGTAAGTAACATTCTCTCTGGAAGGAAATCACATTATTGCAATAAATAGACGGCAGGTCAATCTGCTCATCCAGATGTTAGAGTGGATTTCTGAAATGGATCCATAGTAATGAAGGGCCCAGGGGGTAAGGAGGCATGGCGATCAGGTCAGTGAAGGAAAGAAAGATTGTTATTTGTGTCTCTTGGCATTGATTTTTTGTACCTGGCTATTTACGGTGACCAAGGAAATACAGTAATTGTCTTACAGGTATTAAGTGGTATTTCTTGCTTTTAAGTGGCTTAAGTGTGCTTTTAACATCTCATGGACCAATAATTAAAGCTTAAAGCCAAGCCAAGTGTGTTTACTTGTTTTTTATGCGTTTTTTGCATTTTGTGTAAGAAGGAAGGACAATATGTTTATTATAACAGTGTATTTATTACAGTATGTACAGTTAAATATAACTATATATTTATTACTGTTTTACCAGTACTGTTTTTACATTTTGCCTCAATTTTGTTGTACTCATATAATAACAATAAAAGGAATCTGAATCTGAGTAGCAGCAAGAAAAGAGGGCCACTTTCAGTTTTGTTTATAAAGCAGCTGGTGCAGGGAGGAATTATAAATTAAGGTTAAATGAGGTTTAATGCCTGTTTATTTCATATTTACTTCATTTACATGTCTTTTCTAAATATTGTGCACTATAAATTTTAGTCTTAAGAACTGACCTCTCGAACATCTTAAATTTGTATGTACAACTGGACATAATTTTTATCCTTGCTTTTCAGTACACTTTRTCCATCTGTTTTAGGTTGAGCTGTGAGCCAGGAATTCACCGCTGTCTTCACTTTTTCTTTAGAAGTGAATCTTCGTCCTCATAGGGCTGCTTTCCGGAAAAGTGAGAGTCGGATGGAGCGAGATCAGGACTGTAGGAAGGATGCTTTAACACCTCAAAACGAAGTGCTTGCTGAGTGTTGACAGGGTGGGCAGAAGTGTGCAGATGTGCATCGTCATCATCAAAATTACGACACACTTGGATAGCAGTGCTCTGTGTTTAATTTGTAGTTTAAGCGTCAGCTCTTCATTTAACATCTCACTGTAACGAGCCCGGTTGATTGTTGAACTTTTTCCTGGTAATGTTCCAATACTGGAATGCTTTATGCTCTTCCGTGGGTTGTTTTGACAACAGGTACTTTCTCAGACCAGAAAAAAAAACAATCAATCATTTCAGTGGAGCATCCATTTACCTACAAATGAACTGATGTAACACGTTTACACCTGCACAGCAGGGACTGGGGAGACAGTAGGCATGAAGAGAAAGCATAGATAAGACAATGTAGCCAATAGTTAGTTTTTGCATAACCAAAGTGTGAATAATATGTCATATAAAGAGTTGCTTCTCTGTTTTGTCTTACTGAGAAATGTTCTTCTTAATCCTGGAGATCTTTCCATAGTGGAAAAACTTTGCAAAAATGCTAGTGTTCTCATCCAAGACCTAAGTGCCCGAGTGCTGTAATGTGCTGTCTTTGTTTTTTATTTTATTTATTTAAACAGTATAGAAACACAATACAAAAAGAGAGAATTGTGAGAGATTTTGTGTCTGCTGTGACCCAAAGACCCAGTGACGACTCATCTTCAGCTTTCTGACAGAGGCCATCAGGTTATGATTTAAAATGTCCTGGTATTTCAGRGAGTTCAGGATATCATGCATCCTAACAAGGTTTCCAGGCCAATAGCATACCAGATCCTCCACCATACTTGGGCATACAGTGGGCATGGGGTACATACTCATCTTTTTGTTTTACGCCAGAACCAGATAGTGTTTGTTGCCAAAAAGCTTTATCTTAGTCTCCTCTGACCACAGCACATGGTTCCAGTTGAAGTCTTGATAAACTCCAGACTTTTTCCTTGTATGCCTCCAAAACAGCTTGTTGGCCTGTAGATAGCATCTGATGTTTGTTATGGAGACTTTTCCATAACAATGCTACTATTTGATGAGCTTCTCTAATAGTGAGCTTTGGAGATTTTTTTTGCTTCTCTTACCATCATCCTCCCTGTGCATGGTGGCAAGATTAACTTGGGTCCTCGTACAGACTTGTTTGTCACTGTTCCAGTTGTTTTAAGCTTCTTTATGATTCCTCTGACTGTAGATATGGGCAAGTTTAGGCGATTGGCTCTTTTCTTGTAGCCATTTCCTGACTTTTGAAGGTCGACACAGATCTGCTTATTTTGAGTGGGGTGTTCTTTTGTCTTTCCCATATTGAAGAATGGATAAGAGAAATAGGCCTCGGTGTCACATCATATTTATACCACAGGCAAACAGGGAGTCATGAATTATTAACTAAAAGTTTCTAGAGGCTCTGATCAACTTTACAAGCTAAGAAAAAATGACAAAAATGTGTCCGGTTGATTTTATAAAAAACAATAAATTTATATTAAATTTATATATGACCTCTATTAAATTTATATATATTAAATTCACTTGACTTAGAGGTTAGATTTTTCTATAATTTTCAGTGTGAGATTATGCTTCTGCAATAAAAAATGAATTCATTAGAAGCCTAAGAACACATCTTAAACAAGAATTAATGCCAATGCCAATAATGACCAGTACTGTATGTATGTATGGATAATAATAATAATAATTTCATATTTCCTCATACACTGATATAATTTTAGCACAATTTTGTGTACAGTTGTATGTACCATCAATTAAATTCAAAGTCAAAATCATTTGAAAGTAAAAATCTAATTCTAAACAAAATAAGTTGACAACAATAACTGTAACTAAATGTACCCTATTGTACAGATATGGCACTCTTTTAAAAAACAACAACAACAATATGCATTTCAACTGATGAAGACTTGTTTTATGAATTTACAACTTGAGATAGAAAAGGTCACAGGATTCTGCATTGCTGTAATGAATTATGATGAAGAAAATATGTTGTTTTTCTGAACAACTAATTGGGTGCATCAAAAACAAGCTGAATCCAATTAAAAAGATAAAAGCATATATGTAAATAAAGACCTCTGAAAATGAAGTTCTTATCACAAACTTATCTATGTTCAGTCCTGGTCTCATTACTCATAAGGCCACCTACAAATGATCAGCAGCCAAAAGTGCTGATTTCCCTATGGTGAGAATGTTGCTGCTTTGTTGACGTCATAACCCCCTGGTACTGCACTCAATGTTTGTTCAAATTAAGCTAAACTTTTTCAATATGCACCCAATAAACTGAGCTTTCAAAAATACAAATTGCTAGTTACAGTGGACGGGCAGCTAATTATTTGCGTGACTAAGTATCCAGGTTTAATTTTGTAGCCCAGGAATCAGTCATCCTAGCTCCATAGCTCTCAGATGACATGCAGAGTGCACTAGTCCTATGAATGTGTCTTAATGGCACTGCACAGCTTCATTTTTACCTTTGTGGTAGGTGAAATGCAAAATGCTGATTTGTATCCRTATCAGTGGCAGAAATTTCACCAACAGAGCCATGTCATGATAGAATTCACACTCCGTCTTTTAGCAAGTGATTACATATCAATGCAATGTGGCAATTTTGTCTTTCTTCAGTCCCTCTGCTCTTAATCTATGTAATTTGGTGGTATGTAAAAACTCCAAATGATCTTCAAGGGTAATGATGGGTTAGGAAGGTGAGAGCATTTAACTAAATAATCCAGATTCCCCCCTTTCTGACATACGGATCAATTACTATTTCTGCCAATTTCAAGAAATGGATTAGCAGAAATACTGGACTTAATGGATAAACCTTATCAGGCTAGTCAGGTTCTCCTTGGCTGGGCTCACCAGGGATGAGTGGAGATGATTGGACTTGATTAGGGACAATCAAACTTGGCCTGCCTTTCTGCTTGCTTTGCAATCAATGCTTGGCTTGCTGGAGGAGCTGATTTGATGCTAAAGAACACTGTGATGCTATCACCAGTTTTTCTGACAGATCCATGCACAAGGAAAAGAGTGTTTAGAGTTACCTGGAGACTGTCTAACATTTCTGTGACRCTAACAATGAACATCATTTTATATTATATTATATTTATATAACACACACAATGTTATACAATTTTATCCGTTATCACCTAAATGAGGATGGGTTGCTTGTTGAGTCTGGTCCCTCTCAAGGTTTCTTCCTACTRCCATCTCAGGGAGTTTTTCCTTGCCACTGTCGCCGTCACCCTTGGCTTGATCATCAGAGACATTTCATTCATCATTCACTCATTCATCTCATTATTATCTAGACACATTTTTTTCACACATACACATTTCCATAAATTTTCTTAAAAATTTTTTTTCATTCTTGTTAAGCTGCTTTGAGACAATGAACAATGTTAAAAGCGCTATATAAATAAAATTGAATTGAATTGAATATATTGAAATGTGTATGGCATTACTTGTCCACTGAGTATGAGACACCCTGAGTTTCTTGTAATGGCTGCAAGGAACCCAATCCCTTAAGGCATGGCACTAAATGTAAATGATGTCTTATTTAAGATCCACATGCCTAGTCATATTGGGCAATGAAAGCTGGAAAGATTTCTCTATCTGTAATTTCTTTTTTAGTTTCTTTTTGGAGCCAGGTACCAACTTGTCACCTGATTGTATCTGAGCAGTTGAGGGCATAGGACCTTGCGCTATGGCCCAACAGTGGTAGTCCGGTGACACTTGGGATTAAACCAACTAGCGTACCCTAAAATCACCAGTCCAACACCTTAACCACCAGGCTACCCCTTCTCTGAGTCAATAGAGATTCAAAACATCAGCTAAATAAATGGGGCAGTTTGTTTACCTGGAAAATCCAATAGTAATAAAGATATTAAAAAGTTCCTCTGGAATATCCCKCTAATTATGGAAGGGCTACAAATTTCGTGAATGCCAATGATCTAGTAACTAAGATTTTGGTTCTGAAAACAGAAATATGTTTATTAGGATTTTCATGTAAATACAATATGATCTATGTTACTGCAGTCTTAAAAGGAAATAGTCATACATCATCATAATAACACATGGGTCGGTGGGTGGATGGAGCTTAAACCCTTCATCAAAGTTCTAGACAATGTGTTGGTTTATAATTGAATAAAAAAACCCTGCTTTAAGTGAGTATAGATGGTTTAAAATCACATTTTTTAGACAATGTTAACATGCAGGTATTTTTTTTTCTTTTTACGGCAGAATGGCAAATGTTGTTGTATTGTTGTACAGTTTATTATCTTATATCCCATAAATATTGTAAATAGGAAGCAGTTACATAGAATGTAGTTGTCAGAGATGCTGCTGGATTTCACTGGAGACACTTGGCCTTGTTCTTGAAGAGAGAGGTGAGTAAAACAATAACCATACTAAAGCCTTGAATAAAACTTCTGTAGAATTTTTTTAATCCCAAGGAACATTGTAGTTCCTTCACAGTGCTGGAACCAAGTCAGCCTTTTTTGATCCATCAAGTAATCAATCTAAGAAGGCTACACGGGATCACACTTTTCTCGGTTAAATTACAGCAGATGAGCAGATTAGATTTACTTCCTATATCTAAATATGGTCTGTATCTGTTGACAAACCTCTTAAGCATGTCCCATAATGCATTATTTATTAGGCACTGTTTATGAGGCAGTGCTAAAAGCAGTCTTCCACTTATGCCCCTCAAGAAGRCATACTAAGTTGTACACATTGYGCAAATTTAGTTTCGTGAAAGTTATGGYYGCTTGATACTTTACTGTGACCTGGTTCAAAACCCAGTAACCAACAATGATGACTTTACATCATTYTTTGTCCAAAGAGAAGAAACCCTGCTGTAGCTGGCGAGGGAGGGAGGAGTTTAGGTATTTTCTAGAGCCTCAGTGATGTATTCCTTCACAGCTTGGAGTTCTCAGTTGCCTTGCCCACTTGGTTAGACTTTACGGATCACCTTTAAGAACTACTRGGACTTGAGAAATCTTTACATCAAAATGACTTTAAGGCCTTTCAATAGTCATGGAGGCCATGGATAGGGCTTAGGTTAGCTTTGTGTGTAATGTGCCGTACCTTTCTTTCCAGGAATTTTGGGGGGGGATCAATGAACTGCACTGTCGATTAACAATGTTGCATTGCCCTCATTTTACGATATGAACTGGTAGTGTGAACTTATAATGCAAAATGTAGCTGTTATTACTCAATGTTTTGACACATGGTGAGGATAAGCATGGTGTGGCAGACTTGGAAGCTTTGAAGAATTGTCTTGCTATGCACTAGGCCATGTCGTGTTGAACACTGCCACAGTAGAAGCACAGCTGCTTGCAACATATATGTGTYTTGCAGCATGTCATGCTTCCTTATTTGCCCCAACTGTACTGGCTTGGTATAAGATGTTTTTGGAGCTGATGGTGGGCTGTCAAATGTGGGATGACGGTTCTTCAAACACTCAACTGGCAGATGGACATGTCGATCAGAGGGTTGAGCAAAGACGTGGCTATTGTGTCATGCCAGCTTGGTAAACAGTTCTTTTTTAAACCATGACTGTCTTGAGTGCTTGCTCATTTCA
>QMIH01001621.1:82490-109953 GCA_003987875.1 Clarias batrachus | reverse complement strand
TTTGGATTGTGACGG
This sequence comes from Clarias batrachus, assembly GCA_003987875.1. NCBI lineage: Eukaryota > Metazoa > Chordata > Actinopteri > Siluriformes > Clariidae > Clarias > Clarias batrachus. The sequence continues at coordinate 109,938 of QMIH01001621.1, read as the reverse complement.
GAGTTTCCATCAGTCGCACATGAATGTTCCATGTTGTTTGGCCTCATCTATGCGCTAAACTTGAGCTATCCTGTAATCTCAAACACACTTTTGTGGCCCTGAAGAAAATATTTTGGGAACGTATTTGTTAGGAACCTCCACTAGAGGTCACTGTTCATGTCTGTCTGTCTGTAGTTTTTGTTGGTAGACTGAGTTTCTCAGAAGGCACCTCAGTCAGGTGATGAGTGCTCACCTGAACTGAGGTGGCTCATTAAACCTCTTATAAATAGAAGTTTCTTCTGGGAAACTGGGTCGAGCATTATTTGTCTATTTGTTGTTTATTTGTTGGTTTGTTTTGTTGTTTGTATTACAGTCATGTGGGCATTCCTTCTTGATTATTTCTTTGAGTTTATATTCTAGTTATATTGTTTTACCTTTGTTTTTCTAGAGGGCTCTATTGTTTGTTTTCTTGATGTTCCTTGTGTCTGTGGATTCATGGAGCTGCCTAAGTATTGTCCTGTCTTCAGGTTTATTCCCTTATACGTGTAGCCAAATGAGGGCTTAGCCGTTAGCAGGGTTAGCCGCTAGTAGGCCTTGACGGCTAGTAGGGTTAGCCCCTAGTAGTGTTAGCCTCCAGTAGGCTAGCCTCTAGTGGGATTGACTGCTAGTGGTTCTSGTYGCTAGTAGGTTAGCCGCTAGTTTGGTATAGCCTCATGTGTGCCTTTCCTTTTGTGTTYCAGTTCYGGTCCCCTAGTTCAGTACTAACCCGGTTAGCCACTAATCCAGTTAGATACTAACCCGGTTAGGTCAGCATCCAGTGTCCCCAGTATTCCATGTAGCTACTAACCTCACTAACCACTAACCCATCTGGTCTCCAGTCTCTGTGCCCCTAGTCCTGTCTCTCCAGTCTCTGTGCCCCTAGTCCTGTCTCTCCAGTCTCTGTGCCCCTAGTCCTGTCTCTCCAGTCTCTGTGCCCCTAGTCCTGTCTCTCCAGTCTCTGTGCCCCTAGTCCTGTCTCTCCAGTCTCTGTGCCCCTAGTCTCTGTCTCTCCAGTCTCTGTCTCTCCAGTCCTCGCCCCATCTCTAGTTCCAGCCACGTCCTGTCCAGTCTTGTCTCTAGTTCCCCTATGTGTCTCTAGTTAGCTCCAGCTCCATGTTTCCTCATCCCCAGTTATCTGTGTCAGTTTATCTGTGTCAGTTCTCATGTCAGCTCCTTGTTCCCATGTCAGCTCCTTGTTCCCATGTCTGCCGATCCTTTCCTGTTGTGTTTTTCCTGAGCCCTAGTTTTAGTTTGAGTTTGTTTGTTTCAATGTTTTTGAGTTTTGTTAATAAAGACTATTTCTGTTTGCACACCCCTCTGCGTTCATGCTTACCCTTCATGCCCACGGCAACACCATCAGCCGGTCTAGCCACTACCACCAGCTAGACCCATGACACTATTCTATATTGACCTTAAAATATAAAATTTTGGTCACTTTATTTGTCAAACAATTGTCAGGTTTTCGCATGGTGAGTCAATAGATTTATACAGTTCTTAAGCTTAAGTTATTAAAAATGCATTGTGTTTTATTTATTCTATTTTTGTTAAATAAAATGTTTGTTTTATTTGTCTTTTAATTGGAGAAATAATTGTAACTTTTTTCTTCATTGTCTGTATACTATATACATTGTAGAAATGTTTTGACAAAAATTGCCCCTGGGCGATCCGGCCTTATTCAATGGAACTCTTTGCTCTTTGAGTTCTTTGCTCCAAATTTCTCGGGCCGGGACCCAACTCCGTTCCTCCGGACCGTACCCTAGGTATTGGAGAGACCCCGATCTCCTACGGGAGTCCAGAAGTTTCTTGAGTCTGAATGCGGGGGCACCCTCTATTTCCACAGCCCCAGGGAGCAAAGGCTCTGCTGTTCCTTCGTCTAGTGGTCCCCGGATCACTGGCCTGAGAAGGGAGACATGAAAGACAGGGTTTACACGGATATGATTAGGGAGCTTTAATTTATAAGAAACAGAATTTACTTGTGAGAGAATGGGGAAGGGACCGATATATTTCGGGGTGAGTTTACAACAAGGGAGGTTGAGGTGAAGGTCGCTTGTCGAGAGCCATACCCGATCGCCTACCTGGAGCGTAGGACCTTCCCCTTTCTTAAATCGGCAAACTGCGTGGGAGATCTGCGCATGCGTGTCCTCCCATACTCTCTCCGCTCTTTTAAACCACTGATCCATCATGGGTACTTCGGTGGGAGTGGCATCCCAGGGACAGAGCTGTGGGGGATGCCCAAGCACACATTGAAACGGTGTTAGGCCGGTCGTGGAGTGGCATAACGAGTTTTGCGCATATTCCGCCCAGATTAAGCAGTCTGCCCATTCATGTTGTCGACTGCTGCAGTATCCTCGGAGGTATCTACCGAGTTCTTGGACAGTCTGCTCTGCCTGCCCATTAGACTCGGGATGATAGCCCGATGTTAGGCTAACATTGGTCCCCAATTTCTGAAAGAAAGCCTTCCAGAATCTGGCGATAAATTGGGGACCATGATCGGAAACATTATCCTCCGGGATACCGTAGCAGTGAAACACCGTTTCGAACAAGGTTTCTGCTACCTGGAGGGCTGACGGAAGAGAGCTAAACGGGATGAAACAACATCCCTTTGAGAATCGATCTACTACCACCAGGATTGTCGTATACCCTTTTGACACCGACAGGTCCGTAACGAAGTCCACCGCGATGTGCGACCACGATGTGTTAGGTGTTGGTAGGGGCATTAATTTTCCAACGGGCAAACTACGGGGGCTTTTCGTCGTCGCACAAATTGCACAAGACAAAACCACTGTTCTCACGGTTTCCCGCATCTTTGGCCACCAAACCTTCCGTGCAAGACGTTTATACATGTGCGTTACGCCGGGGTGCCCCGCGGATAAACTGGAATGTGCTTCTATTGCTACTTGCTCATGACGTGACTCCGGGACGTATGTTCGTTCTGGAGGGCAGTCACTAGGCGCAAGATCAGACCGCGCACAGTGGACAATCTCCGCCTCGATGTCCCACACGATCTGAGCCACCACGAGTGACAAGGGTAAGATGGACTCCGGGTTAATAATTAGTTCTGGTGTGGGATAATAACGGGACAGAGCATCCGCTTTCCGATTTTTTGAGCCGGGGCAATTAGTGATGCAGAAGCGGAAACGCGTGAAGAACAGTGCCCAACAGTTTAATCTTTTGGCTTGTTGGATGTACTCCAGATTCCGGTGATCTGTTAGTACGATGAATGGATGTTTAGCTCCCTCTAGCCAATGCCGCCACTCCTCTAACGCCGCTTTTACTGCTAGCAGTTCTCGATTACCGATATCATAGTTTCGTTCGACAGGTGTAAGTTTTTGAGAGAAGAAAGCGCAAGGGTGGAGCTTCTCTGGGTGGCCTTGGTGTTGTGACAGCACGGCTCCTATCCCTACCTCCGACGCATCCACCTCAATGACAAAGGACTTTTATGGATCGGGCAGTTTTAGTATAGGCGCAGTGGCAAATGCAGTTTTTAGCCGCTGAAACGCCTTTCGCGCTTCTGGTGAAAATTCCTGGAGTCGTTTCGGTTTCCCTTTCAAGAGTGACGTTAGTGGTGCTGCCACACTACTGAAGCCCCAGATGAAACGCTGATAGAAATTGGCAAACCCAAGAAAGCTCTGTAGCGCCTTAACTGACATAGGTTCCGGCCATTGTTGCACCGCCGTGAACTTGGTAGCCTCCATTTCGACCCCCTGTGGCCCTATGCGATAGCCGAGGAACGCAATCTCCCGCTTGTGGAAATCGCATTTCTCTGCCATCGCATAAAGCCCGTGTTTGCGTAGGCGATGAAGGACGGCGGCGACATGACGGACGTGCTCGGAATAAGACCGTGAGTATACTAGGATATCATCCAAGTATATTATAACGAAACGGTTAAACATATCCCGGAACACGTCACTCATGAACCCCTGAAACACCACAGGTTTACCCGTCCGTAAGCCATCATGTTATATTGGTAATAGCCTGACATTGTGCTAAACGCAGTCTTCCATTCATCGCCTTTCCGCACACAAACGAGATTATATGCGCTACGGAGGTCGAGTTTGGTGAAAATGGAAGCGCCTCAAAGTTGAGCCGGTACCAGTGGCAGTGGGTGCTTATATTTTACTGTTACTGCGTTGAGACCACGGTAATCAATACAGGGGCGTAAACCCCCCCTTTCTTCTCTATGAAAAAGAAACCTGCCGAAGCTGGAGATGTGGACCTGCTGATGAGTCCCTGTTGGAGAGCCTCACTCACGTATTCCTCCATTGCGCGGGTTTCCTCCATTGACAATGGATAAATGCGCGAGCTTGGCGGTGTTTTCCCCGGCAAGAGCTCAATCTTGCAGTCCCACGGGCGGTGAGGGGGAATTCGTGCGGCTACCCTAACGCTAAATACATCCTTGAAATTCGTGTACTCGGATGGTACCTTAAGGGACACTTGTGCGCTCGGACTCTCAATACTAGTCGTTTGGACCGTCAATGTTGAGGGCTTACATAATTTATCGCATCTAGGGGCCCAGGAAATGATGCGCGAGTTTGCCCAATCAAAATTGGGATTGTGGGAGCTGAGCCAGGGTAGACCCAGCACGACGGACTGGTCCACTCGAGGGAGCACAAAAAATTTTAACTCCTCGGTGTGACCGGGAAAAGTCTGACATTAGTTCAATAGGGGATTGCTCTAATCTACGACCATGCAGAGCCTTAACTGATATCGGGCACGGAAGCTTCGACACGGGAGCTCGCAGCGAGGAAAGGACAGAAGATGAAATGAAATTTCCAGCCGATCAGGAATCTATTAGGGGACAAACAGACAAGGTGTGATTATTATATGACAACTGTGCTTTTAAGCAAAAAGAATGATGTTTGCGAGCTGGTGTGCTTGTGGTTACTTTTAGTAATGGACAAGTGTTCACTCGATGTGTTTCTCCCCCACAGTACAGACACAGCCCTGATGCCAATCTCCGTCGTCTCTCCGTCGCCGATAAACGGGAGGTGCTCACGTCCATGGGCTCAGGAGGGGCCCCTTCGTGGTGTTCTGCTGGAGGCTTGCCGAGGCTGTAGCGGTGACCGAGTTCTTGCCGTTTTGCCTGGGTTCTCGCTGGCGTGTGACGTCGTTGGCCACGGAGGTGCTGGTCTAGCTTGATGGCCAGGTTAACACACTCGTTCAGTGTCAAGTCTGTATTACGGCAAGCGAGTTCCATCTGCACTTCAGGCTGGAGTCCATCCCGGAACCTGGCCAGCAAGCTTTTCTCACACCAGCGGCTAGCACCCGAAGCTTAACGGCATAGTCAGCCACCGTGGAGTTTCCTTGTCTCAGCCTCAGCAGCTGATGCTCTCCAGACTTGAATTGATCTGGGTGGTCAAACACAACACAAAGAGCCCTGATGAAACTTTCGTAGCTGGACCTGTCATCTCTGCCTGCGCTCCACACTGCGGTCGCCCAGTCCATTGCTGCACCTGTGAGCTGTTGGATGACGAAGCTGATCTTCTGATGATCCCTCATGTCTGGATACTCCATCAGGTACAGCTCACAGGCCAGGAGAAACCGCTTACAACCCTCCGGATTTTCATCGTACCTTTCCGGAGGGGTGGGGCGGGGCGAGGTGGTGAAGAAGCAGAACGTTGACGCGGAGAGGCAGAGGGAGACCAGACTGTCCCAAGCCGGCTCACACTGAACGCCAGATCGTGGACGGCTCGTGCCAGGGCATCAATTTCCCTTTGTTGACCTCGGAGATATTCGTGTATTGGTGGGTTATCTTCGGGCAGGGGGGTCCCTGCTGCATCCTGAAAGGTTCGCTCATCTGTCATGACTCTGTAACAAGGAGGCGGACGCAGATGCAGGGAGAACAAGATGAGTGTTTTATTTTCTTGGATATTGAGGATTTGAATCCATGTAACAAAATAACACACAACAAATAAACCAAAAACGAAACTGCAGGCGGTTTGGATACGTTGTAACAGAAGGAAAACAAAGGATAGGAAAATAACCGTTTACTGAAAATGGAAATAGAGAGAGGGCTGAGAACCTCTCAGCCTTGACCTTGCCCTCGGTCCTTGTGTACTGAAAATACCACCTGCCCTGCAGACATTGCTCAGTCCTGGGGAGACACAAACACGGACAAATAACATGGGCGACACCGAGCATAAGTAATGTGCACAACGGTGGGCGAACAGTGTGCTACGGGTTCGGCTGGTTTAAATAGTGAGACACATTAGGGAGACACAGGTGATTTTAATTTAGTGCTAACATATACACACGTAGACACACTAGGGGGAGACAAGGAGGCGACTCAGTAATCCGGAGAACCAGACACAAATTGTTAAAAGTTTCATGCTTGAAGTCATTTATCTTGGTTGATAATTACACATTATGAAAGTAAATAAATCCTTAATATTAAATTTTAAAATTAATTTAAATATTAAATTGTATTTGGTTGGATATTTGGATATATGTAAAGTAAAATAATTAGGTTAATACAAAGAGAAAAAAATACAACAAAGTATAATTTGAGATTTCATTAAACTTAAACTTTATTTGATTCAAAGATACTTTTTACTTTGGCTAAGTAATGGATAGTTCATTCTTATCAAAGTAAAAATTTTAAGTTGATAAAAAGTAAAGTAATTAGATGTAACAAGTTGACACAAAGTTTTTTACTTTGATCCAATGAAACACTTTTTACAGTGTTGGATGGTAAAATTATACATTATGAAAGTAAATGCATTTCTTAATAACACATTAATATTTTAAATTGTATTTGGTTGGATATTTGGATACATGTAAAGTAAAATAATTAGGTTAATACAAAAAGAAAACATCATGACAAAGTATAATTTGAGATTGTATTAAACTTAAACCCTGTTTGGTTCAAAGATACTTTTTGCTTTGGCTAAGTAATGGATAGTTCATTCTTATCAAAGTAAGAATTTTAAGTTGATAAAAAGCAAAGTAATTAGATGTAACAAGTTGACGTTTTTTACTTTTTGAAACACTTTTTTATATCATCATCCCTGCACTGGCTACCTATTCAGTTTACATACAAGACTCTAAATGGTTTATCTCTCACATATCTAGCCACACAAACTTATATAATTATTTTGATTGTGTAAAGCTGCTTTGCGACAATGTCAATTGTTAAAAACGCTATACAAATAAAATTGAATTGAATTGAATTGAATTGAATTGAGGCGGCATGGTGGTGTAGTAGTTAGCACTGTCGCCTTGCCCCGCCATGGTCCGGGTTCGATTCCCGTCTCTGTATGCCTCCGGGTACTCCGGTTTCCTCCCACAGTCCAAAGACATGTAGGTTATGCTAATTGGCGTTCCCAAATTGTCCGTAGTGTGTGAATGAATGAGCGTATGTGTGTGTTTCTGTGCCCTGCTATGGATTGGCACCCTGTCCAGGGTGTACCCTTTTAAAAGTAGACTTAAGACGAATCTCTTTAATATGGCATACATGTAATTCATCCCATTACCTCATACTACAGTACATCTATCCTGAATGGCAACTACGCTAATTCTTTCCACCCGCTCTTAATTTTTCTACCCAAGCCGAGATATCTGGAGATTTTGCCAGTTTCAATAAAAAGAGGCCAATCCTGCGAGGACCCTGAGGCATCAGTTGGATTCTGCTCCAGACCCCCTCTGCCCTCTGCACCTGCTGACTCATCCCTCTGCTGAACTGGACTTCATGTTAATTTAAATAACTTCGGTTATATCAAACTTTCAGCTGCATAACACACATGATGTTATATAATTTCTGTTTTCCATTATCACCCAAATGAGGATGGGTTCCCTGTTGGGTCTAGTTCCTCTCAAGGTATCTTCCTATTGCCATCTCAGAGAGTTTTTCCTTGCCACTGTTGCCGTCGCCCTTTTTTTTTTTTTTTTTGTGAAGCTGCTTTGAGACAATGACCATTGCTAAAAGCGCTATAGAAATAAAATTGAATTGAATTGAACTCTAGCAGTACTGGAGGATGTTTTAATTGTATCAGTAGCAGGTTTCAGAGTCCCAGGTTTTGGAATCAAGGATAAAAGTTTTTTAAACATGTGAGGAAATATGTATAAATTATAATTACAAGTTTGGCCATGATGAGCAGTTTGTCCATAATGTGTTCTATAAATATATTGCAAAGGAAAGGAGTGCATTCTTCTGCAAATATAATATAAAATTCAGAGTTTAAAACATCAATACATGGAGATTTATTATTTTTTAGATAGAAAAAGGGACCAGAACTTCATCTAAGGTTCATCTGGTTTTTACAGAGATCTCTGTTCATTCCTGATTGATTTTGTATTGGTAAGACATTCTAGAAATGCATTAGCTGCTATCTCTTTATAATGAGCTATACCATTTTTTCATAAAAAGTAGTACTAGTAGGCTATTTATTTTAGGAGGATCATCAGTAACAATTCCATTAATACTGAGTTTTTGAAAGGAATGAGAACAATACTCTATTCCTCCAATTACTTTTAAATCTTACAAAGGCTGCTTCAGCTTTCATTCTATAGTTTACTATTACTATTATGTAACTTACTATTCCATTTAGTTTTATTTCGTTTTGCAAGTATGGTATAGTTGACACTATATAAAAAAAATACAGTATATATAAAAAGTCTCCATTCAAGTTTACGTTAAGCCGTTATTTGTCACATATACATTACAGCACAGTGAAATTCTTCGCATATCTCAGCATAACTGAGGTCAGAATGCCTTAACCCTCTGAACCACCACTCAGTTCTACATGGCAATCCATAGATACCACTGGTCTTGACCCCTTCTCCTCTCCAGATTTTCATTTTTCATCAATAAAGATACTAACTAAACAACAGAGTTACAAGGATTTGTGCTTATACATCTAAGAAGAATAACTAGATCACTATAGACGTAATTAGCATTTTTGCCAGTTTATTTAATTATTGCATTAAGTAATTTCTTTTTTAAAATGTTATTATGTGCATTCACATTATGCCAAGTGGGAAAAAAAAGAATAGGGATAAAATATATTGCATAGATCTACAATATAAATGTTTACAGTTGTGAAACTGAGCTTTCCTAACTAGATATATAGAGTGTGGATATTGTATACACATTTGTATGCATTTTAATGTGTTACAGGTGTACAGGGTATATAAGGTAAGTAGTATGTTTGGCCTGACTCTTGCTGTCAATCAGCAAAAGGGGGTTATCCTTGTGATGGCAAATCATCTCCTGTAGGCTGGCAAAAAGCTGAAAGATAAACAAAACATGACAAACAGAATTTAGTTTTAGTATACAATACTTTTATACACACGTGGACAAAATTGTTGGTACCCTTCGGTCAATGAAAGAAAACCTCACAATGGTCACAGAAATAACTTTAATCTGACAAAAGTAATAATAAATAAGAATTCTATGAATGTTAACCAATGAAAGTCAGACATTGCTTTTCAACCATGCTTCAACAGAATTATTTAAAAAAAAAAAAGAACTCATGGAACAGGCCTGGACAAAAATGATGGTACCCCTAACTTAGTAGTTTGTTGCACAACCTTTTGAGGCAATCACTGCAATCAAACGATTCCTGTAACTGTCAATGAGACTTCTGCACCTCTCTGCAGGTATTTTGGCCTCCTCACTCCTCATGAGCAAGCTGCTCCAGTTGTTTGAAGGGTGCCTTTTCCAGACAGCATGTTTCAGCTCCTTCCAAAGATGCTCAATAGGATTGAGGTCAGGGCTCATAGAAGGCCACTTTAGAATAGTCCAATGTTTTCCTCTTAGCCATTCTTGGGTGTTTTTAGCTGTGTGTTTTGGGTCATTGTCCTGTTGCAAGACCCATGACCTGCGACTGAGACCCAGCTTTCTGACACTGGCCAGCACATTTCTCTCTAGAATCCCTTGATAGTCTTGAGATTTCATTGTACCCTGCACAGATTCAAGACACCCTGTGCCAGATGCAGCAAAGCAGCCCCAGAACATAACAGAGCCTCCTCCATGTTTCACAGTAGGGACAGTGTTCTTTTCTTCATATGCTTCATTTTTCCGTCTGTGAACATAGAGTTGATGTGCCTTGGCAAAAAGTTCCATTTTTGTCTCATCTGTCCATAGGACATTCTCCCAGAAGCTTTGTGGCTTGTCAACATGGAGTTTGGCATATTCCAGTCTGGCTTTTTTATGATTTGTTTTCAACAATGGTGTCCTCCTCGGTCGTCTCCCATGTAGTCCACTTTGGCTCAAAGAACGACGGATGGTGCGATCTGACACTGATGTTCCTTGAGCATGAAGTTCACCTTGGATCTCTTTAGAAGTCTTTCTGGGCTCTTTTGTTACCATTGGGATTATCCGTCTCTTTGATTTGTCATCAATTCTCCTCCTGCGGCCACGTCCAGGGAGGTTGGCTACAGTCCCATGGATCTTAAATTTCTGAATAATATGTGCAACTGTAGTCACAGGAACATCTAGCTGCTTGGAAATGGTCTTATAGCCTTTACCTTTAACATGCTTGTCTATAATTTTCTTTCGAATCTCCTGAGACAACTCTTTCCTTCGCTTCCTCTGGTCCATGTTGAGTGTGGTACATACCATGTCACCAAACAACACAGTGACTACCTGGAGCCCTATATATAGGCCCACTGACTGATTACAAGATTGTAGACACCTGTGATGTTAATTAGTGGACACACCTTGAATTAACATGTCCCTTTGCTCACATTATTTTCAGTATTTTCTAGGGGTACCATCATTTTTGTCCAGGCCTGTTCCATGAGTTTACTTTTTTAAAATAATTCTGTTGAAGCATGGTTGAAAAGCAATGTCTGACTTTCATTTGTTAACATTCATAGAATTCTTATTTATTATTAATTTTGTCAGATTAAACTTATTTCTGTGACCATTGTGAGTTTTTCTTTCATTGACCGAAGGGTACCAACAATTGTCCACATGTGTAGTTTGTATTAACTAAAAACTAAGTAAAATTCAAGCAAATCAATTTCATTGTAAAAGGGAACACAAAGAGGCAATAAAATACGTTATCAAAAACACAATGTGTTTAAGCTTTACCTCCTCACATTTTTTTCCCTCTTTGCCCAGGGCGTAGCTGCGCGAGTCCTTCAGGAAACGCACAGGAATGTTGTAGACTTTTTGATTAAAAAGCACGACTAGAGTAAAAGGTTGTTGTGCATTCTGAGCTGTGCTGCATCTAACCATAAAGGAGCCATCCTAATCCAGGTATAAAGGATAAAAAAAAAAACACATTCACAAAGTATTTAATGAAAACTTACTTGTTTGGGGACAGTACAATTACTCACACCCTCACATTTATGCACACACATGCAAAATTGCTATCTGTCCCTTCTTACTTCTTGTCACAAGCTATCGGAGGGTAAGCACAGAAGCCTTAGCAGTTAGCCTGTGTAGCGTGGATGGTAAACCCAAACGCAAAAGCAGCGCGAGTAGGCAGGATAACCACGCAATTTGTCTAAGAACTCTCTTACACGAAGAGCTAGGATTGACACCAATAAATCCGCGTTCTAGCAACACACACTCAATCAAAGAAGCAATCCAAATCGGTGAGTAATCACAGAATAATCGGCGAACCGTCAGACAAGGCATGGGCGAACTCAATGACTGAGCAATGTGAAGCGCCATCTTGTTTCCTTTTATGCTTCCTGACAAAGAATGGCGACCGTATTACTTCCAGGTGCCGTTCGTGTTACGAGTGTGCATGACACTTCTTATGTTCTTAACTGGAATGGGTATAATTATTTCCAATTCTACAATTCTATTTACAATTCTGTCTTCTGCCCAGCTTTTAGGGCTTAGGGCCTTGCTAATTTTTAATCTGAATACAAGCCCACTAGGGATGTGTTTTAAAATAGGCATCATTATAGACAGACTTTTGTGTGTTGCAGGAAAAGAGTGGGAGTACTGCATTCGTTGGTAATTGGCTTGGTTCTGGATTGCCTTATGACAAAACCCAGGATTCCTCCCTAAGTTTGTGTATTTCAATCATGTGTACCAGGGATTGTCACAATGCTCTAGGATTATTAATCTGCAGATGGCTCTCATTTTGTCAATAACATGCTTTGTTGGACCTAGGCTCATTTCAGGCATTTCAACGTTAACTTTTTTCGCTAAAAATTCCCCAACAGTCAGCAGTGATTCGAAAGAAGTCTTGCAGGTATCACATCACATCTCACATGAGCCATCTTAAATGCCATGGTCACAGGGCCTTTATAAAAAAACTCACCCACAGTAACATTTCTTAAGTTTTATTATTTAATATAATTTAACATGCGGCTGGCATTTTGTTAACTTGCAATGTTCACTGAACTGTTTCATTGTAGTGCACTTTATGGCACAGTTTAAAGTGCAGGCTTTAACGTGGTGTCACTATGTAAAAGCTGCTTACCTTATTAACTTTCAGTACGGCCTCCTCTGCAGTTTTGCGTCCACATATCCCAGCAAACCATTCTTTGTCATGCAGCTCTAACTCCTGTGAAATAGATTTATGTAGTGACAGATTATGAGAAAGTGGTTCCCTGAACATGTGAAGAACATAGAAATGAATAGATTTATACAGTGGAGTATACAAACGCCCCAGCTTGTAAATTTTTGACTTCTGAAACCAAATTTTTCCTGGATTTTGCTTCACCATGCAAAGCAGTTTGTGCAATCAAGCAAACTTCTGATTACCCTTCCAGTAGCCAATCAAAAAAGTAACACTCAATATACCAAACCCAAATGTGTATTATGCAAACAGACACTGCACTGCACACCTGCTTTATGGGTCAATCAGGACTGCCAGGGGCCGGTCGACTCCTCTATTTTGCCATTATTTAGTATATTGGTTACACCAGTGGCGCGGCAGTGGGCTTCCGGGGCTGGGTACAGTCTTTGGCAAATGATTACCTTAGTATGGTAAGACAAAAACGCCGCCTAAGTGGTGAGACCAGTTCAGTGGAGAACACGTCTTGGAATTGATCCAGTAGCTTGATTTGCTCTTGGTGTTTCCATGAAAACTCTGCCCCTCATGGGTTGTAAAGGGTGGCATGAAACAGCTATGTGCTCAGTGGGAGTGATGAGGTATGTATACTGCCATAGATACCTTGCCTTGTTTTTCTCAGACCAGGTTTTGGCAACCTTAAACACTCAAAGGGCCATTTGGACACAATTCCCACATAAAATAAAATATGAAAGGCCACAAAACCCTTTTGACATTTGTGTGGCATTGTGTGGCATGTATGAAATCAATGAACTGCTACAGAAAAAAAAAACTTATTTTTTTCTGCATGCAACAAAAACATTTTGAACCCAGAGAAAAAGATGCTAGGTTGAAGGTTACTGTCAAATAAAATACTCAATGTCCATTTGAGTCCTCCTTGGACCTATGAATAAAAAGCCAAACTTATCCACTTGAAGCAAACCAAAAATGCCATCTGCGTGTGTCGTCATCCTTTTAATCGTGTGTACTGGAGTCAGCTGTCGACCTGAATAAAACTGGCGCTCTGTTCTTTTAACAAGAAACCTCCCTAATGATTCGTGCGCACTAACGGAATCAATGCTGTAAACTAAAAATAATTAAAATTATTTTACCTTTGAAAAGAATCCCGACAGAGCAGTGTTTCTGTAAGTGTGTGTCTGTCAGGGAATTATGGTATTAAATGCTGAGCTGTAGTCGACAAAGAGCATTTTAACATAATTCCCCCTTCTAGTGTCCAGGTGAGTGAGTGATGTATGGAGTAGATGAGCGATGGCATCATCCGTAGAGYGGTTCGGGCGRTATGCAAATTGCAGTGGATCCAGTGTGTCTGGTAGTGAGGAGATGATGAAGTCTCTGACCAGCCGTTCAAAGCACTTCATCACCACTGATGTGAGGGCTACAGGTCGATAGTCATTGAGGGAAGCAGGATGTGGTTTCTTCGGAACAGGAACAATGATGGACTCTTTGAAGCATGTAGGGATCACCGACTGAGATAAAGAGAGGTTGAATATCTCTGTGAACACNGATGGCATCATCCGTAGAGCGGTTCGGGCGGTATGCAAATTGCAGTGGATCCAGTGTGTCTGGTAGTGAGGAGATGATGAAGTCTCTGACCAGCCGTTCAAAGCACTTCATCACCACTGATGTGAGGGCTACAGGTCGATAGTCATTGAGGGAAGCAGGATGTGGTTTCTTCGGAACAGGAACAATGATGGACTTTTTAAAGCATGTAGGGATCACTGACTGAGATAAAGAGAGGTTGAATATCTCTGTGAACACAGGTGCTAGCTGGTCTGCGCAGGCTCTGAGGACTCKRCCTGAGATGCCRTCTGGTCCTGCTGCTTTCCTGGTGTTCACTCTCTTGAAGGCTCTCCTCACGTCATGCTCGGAGATGATAAACACGTTTCCGGTGCTGGCAGTGACTTCCTGTCTGCAGCCATTAGCGTCGCTAGCATTAGCATCGCTAGCGTCTTTAGCTGCAGCCTCGAAGCGAGCATAAAAGGTGTTCAGCTCGTCTGCCAGAGTCATGTCCGCGTTTGTCATATCGGATGTTGGGGCTTTATAATCTGTTATTGTCCTTAGTCCCTGTCACAGGCTCCTAGGGTCACTCTGTTGAAGCTGTGACTCTAGTTTCCTTCCATAGCGCTGCTTCGCCTCTTTCACCGCCTTCCGGACGTTGTATGACGCAGCCTTGTACAGGTCCATGTCCCCTGACGCAAGTCCCGCGTTGTAGGCAGCGTTGCGAGATCTCAGAGCGTCGCGAATGGTTTTATCCACCCATGGCTTCTGATTGGGAAACGTTCTGATAGTCGTTTTTTGTATGGTATCATCCGCTAGTTTCCCGATGAAACTCACAACCGCTTCCGTAAACACGTTGACGTCATCAGAGCTGTTTCGGAACATGGCGCAGTCTGCGTCATCGAGTGCGTCTTGAAGCGCGGCCACCGATTGGTCATTCCAGCGCGCAACCTCCCTCTGAACCGGAAGTTCCTGTTTAAGCCTTCGTTTATATTTTGGCATGAGGAAGATGGCGGCGTGGTCGGATTTCCCAAACGGGGGACGAGATTGTGCCTTGTAGCCATCCTTGATTGTAGTATAACAATGGTCCAGTGTCCTTTCGCCCCTGGTCGGGCAGGTGATATGCTGATAAAAGTTCGGCGCTGCGCGTTTGAGGTTGGCACTATTAAAGTCCCCGGCCACAATAAGCGCAGCGTCCCGGTGTTCAATCTGGTGTTGTGTGAGAGCCTCATGCAGCTCGCATAAGGCAGTGTCCGTGTCCGCTTGCGGCAGAATATAAACGGCGCTGATTATGACCGATGTAAACTCCCGAGGAAGATAAAAAGGACGACACTTGATAGTCAATAGCTCCAGGTTGGGTGAGCAGGAGCGTGCGAGAGGAACAACGCTCGCGCTGTTGCACCAGCTGCTGTTCACCATTAAGCACACGCCGCCTCCCCTTGTCTTCCCCAAGTCCCGTGTCCTGTCCATGAGGTGAACCGAGAAGGACTCGGCCGGCTGAATGGCGTGGTCCGGCACCGCTGGGTTCAGCCATGTCTCGATGAAGCTGAGGAGATTGCAGTCCCGAATGTCTCTCTGGAACTTTACCCTGGCCCTGAGGTCATCGAGCTTGTTTTCCAGTGACTGGACGTTGGCGAGCAGGATGCTAGGCAGAGGTGTGCGGTGTGCACGGGCTCTCAGCCTGTTCCTGACGCCGGCTCGTTTCCCTCGGTGCCGCCGCTTCGCGTCGCGTCCATTGTTCTCCCTCAGGATCTCACTYGGCCAGCTCGGATCCGGAGTYAAAAACGTCGAATTGTGAGTACATTGTAAACCAATAGAAATAAGAGTATCTCTATTGTACCTAATGCACTCAATGGTGATGAATTTGCCTGATTAAAGTTGCTGAAAATTAACTTAAAAAATAAAAAAATAGTAGTAGAGGTCGGAGCAGTCGCGACGGCAGCCGACCTCACCGACGCCATCTTGGATTGAGACTAGAGATCTCTGGGCATAGTTCTAGTAAGGCAAATGACTTATTCTCTTTCCCTGTCAGGAAATAAGTGGAAAGGGATACAAAATTAATGTGCTTGTTCGTTTGCATGTAAATATGGTCTGTTTGCCAATTTATTCATTTTAGCATGATGGCAAAAAAAGAAGATCAGCAACTTGGAAAAAGATGTGGCTATTAAGAATGCACGCTTTTTCCGGCGAAACCTCGCAATTCGGCGTGCACCATGCCGCGAAATCTCAAAAGCAACATTCGGGAATGACTATCTACCAGATGGCGCATGGAATGACTTATTCTAAAAGCCAGACCAAGTACAATGAGGAATTGTGTATAATTAGTTAGCGTAAAACAATATTGTATCCAATGCTGAAGCAAAAATTTATTTTATTTTGTTTTACAATAGATCTTTCATGATGAATATGTGTATATGTGCTTCATATTTTGTTCATAATAATGAAATGAGATGCCCTAAATCGTGCTTTAAAATTCATAATAAAAAGTTTTGAGAATTACATAAATATTGGAAACTGGAAATATTGCTGATAAAGTTTTTTATAATAGCAATTTGCATAAACTCCAGAATGTTATGAAGAGTGATCAGATGAATTGCATAGTCCTTCTTTCCCATGAAAATTAACTTAATCCCGAAAAAAACTTTCCACTGCATTTCATTGCTGTCATTAAAGGASCTGCTGAGATCATTTCAGTAATCGTCTTGTTAACTCATGTGAGAATGTTGACGAGCACAAGGCTGGAGATCATTATGTCAGGCTGATTGGGTTAGAATGGCAGACTTGACATGTTAAAAGGAGGGTGATGGTTGAAATCATTGTTCTTTCATTGTTAACCATGGTGACCTGCAAAGAAACGCGTGCAGCCATCATTGTGTTGCATAAAAATGGCTTCACAGGCAAGGATATTGTGGCTACTAAGATTGCACCTAAATCARCAATTTATAGGATCATCAAGAACTTCAAGGAAAGAGGTTCAATTCTTCTTAAGAAGACTTCAGGGCGTCTAAGAAAGTCCAGCAAGCGCCAGGATCGTCTCCTAAAGAGGATTCAGCTGCGGGATCGGAGTGCCACCAGTGCAGAGCTGCTCAGGAATGGCAGCAGGCAGGTGTGAGCGCATCTGCACACACAGTGAGGCCAAGACTTTTGGAAGAAGTCATATTCTCAGATGAAGCCTCTTTCCGATTGTTTGGGGCATCTGGAAAAAGGCTTGTCTGGAGAAGAAAAGGTGACGCTACCATCAGTCCTGTGTCATGCCAACAGTAAAGCATCCTGAGACCATTCATGTGTGGGGTTGCTTCTCATCCAAAGGAGTGGGCTCACTAACAATTTTACACCAAAACACAGCCATGAATAAAGAATGGTACCAAAACACCCTCCAACAGCAACTTCTTCCAACAATCCAACAACAGTTTGGTGAAGAACAATGCATTTTCCAGCACGATGGAGCACCGTGCCATAAGGCAAAAGTGAGAACTAAGTGGCTCGGGGACCAAAACGTTGAAATTTTGGGTCCATGGCCTGGAAACTCCCCAGATCTTAATCCCATTGAGAACTTGTGGTCAATCCTCAAGAGGCGGGTGGACAAACAAAAACCCACTAATTCTGACAAACTCCAAGAAGTGATTATGAAAGAATGGGTTGCTATCAGTCAGGATTTGGGCCAGAAGTTGATTGAGAGCAGCCCAGTCGAATTGCAGAGGTCCTGAAAAAGAAGCGCCAACACTGCAAATACTGACTCTTTGCATAAATGTCATGTAATTGTCGATAAAAGCCTTTGAAACGTATGAAGTGCTTGTAATTATATTTCAGTACATCACAGAAACAACTGAAACAAAGATCTAAAAGCAGTTTAGCAGCAAACTTTGTGAAAACTAATATGTGTGTGTCATTCTCAAAACTTTTGGCCACGACTGTAGGCTACCTGATAGTGTTAACAGTCATTCGTTGTCCTGACTCGTGAATATGTCAACATATCTTCATTAAAACGTAAAAAGATGTCGACATTGAGCACCATTAGAAGACATGAATGAACAAAAAAAATCTATGTTTTTTTAGTAAATTTTCTTATAATGTTTTTTTTGCTGTTTGTGTCCAGCATTGAATAATTATTTCATCCATTATTTAACTATGGCTGGAAATAATAGCTGGAATGTGATTGTGAATTTTTGACTGAAATAAAGCTGTTCATTGTCATGCGTAAACCTGGATTTGTGCGTAAACTTTCACTTTACAAAAGGCAGCGTTTTGATCAAAAGGCTGATAAACTTGTGTGATTTATCAATAAAAATGCCAGAAAGTCATCGCATCTCGCAAAATGCTGTAGGGATGAGCAGGCCCCAAAGAGAGAATACAACCGATCACATTCCCGAACCTCTCCCGCAGACAGCATGACGCCATCTCAATAACCTTATCTCATTCGTGAACATAAAGGAGAGGTTGTAAAACTAAGCTGCAGGAAACGTAACCAGGTATGGGACAGGGATTTGCTGTGCCTGAAGCCACACTAAAGTCAGATGCCTCAGACTAGACCCAAAACCATGGCGTAAATTGGCGATCCTGTAAACAAAGCGGACAGTTTTACAGCTTCACCCTGAGTTGAAGAGGGGAACCACCAAGTCACAGTTTGACCATCTCATTGACCCCAGGATGCATGTCTTTCAATGAACAAAGAGGCATGCATCAGGAACACTATTTAAACAATATGTAAAGTGTGCCAAGTGAGGCAAAATGCTATATACATATATTCAGTATGTTTTATGTCTGTGTGTTATGTTTGATTATTCTGCATAACTTTAAAGGTATTATCAGCATTTACAAACACTTTTTATTAAATAAAGCTATAAATGAGTGTGTGAGATAGGGGATGTTGGTATCAGTTGAGATCTTATTTTATTCACAGAGCAGAGGTGTACACGGAAAATTGGTATCATGAACAGATTTCATGAAAAATTACTTATGTGACAGCCGAAACCCAGCCTAATGTATGCACAAAAGGGGGAACCACGTGAGGTGTGGCTAAGTCCCGCAACCACATCCAATTGGACCAATCATCCGTGGGGCGGACTGACACAAAGGGTCCAAACACGTCCTCGTCCTCGTCTTCTACACGTAGTCGTCATGACCATCTGAAGGAAGCAAGCTCACCGCTTGGGCTTCCGCCCTTGCGGGCGCTACACTACTTATGCTGAATTCATCTGCTCTTCGGGAACTCTCAACGAGACTTCGTGCCAAAACCGCAACAATAAACCCACGGAAGTTCAAACGCGTGCCATCGGCAACCAGACAACAAAACCTCACCGAAGGGCTTTCCTGAAAGATGACATTTCAACCACAGCACACCAACCAATCAGCAACGCCGTGATTCCCTTTGCTGGAGGTGAATCATGAGAACGAAACGTAACGCAAGTATACAAACAAAGCTGCATACCTTGATGAAAAATTGTGCTTGTTTCATAACTAAAACCGTAAGATTAAACCCAAGATTCTGCTCTTGTGACTTTCGTTGGTTAAGTAAACAGTACTAGATGAACTTCATGAACTTCCACCCTACAAACTGTTGGTATGTGTGTGTGTGTGAGTGTGTGTGTGTTCAAGTAGCGTAGTTTCATGTATCGTAGATTAGTTCAAATAAATTCTTGTTTCTTTATGAAGAATTGTTGTCTTGGTCATGTATTTTAAAGTTTAAAGATCTTACGTTAAAGCCCAGATCTTACGTTACCTTGCTCATAATTAGGTAAATACAAGATCATCGGCTACAGGATAAACAGAAATGGTAAGATACACTAAATCATCCTAAATGCTGAACCCTAGTTGACAAAGTGTATGCTATAAATGTTAATTCAGGTTAACAAAATTAACACGAATCGTTAAAGATTATACCTCTGACCCAGAGCACAACACCACATAATGGAGGTAAAGAATGCAGCAGTCATTCTTGGGCTACTATATTGTAAACCCTACATATTAATGGTGGAAAATGCCTCCATTTTTGTCCACATTAAAATGTCCTGACATTATGTATAAAACCCTTACATATAATGGTGAACAATGCCACAGTCATTCGTTGTCATTATCATGCAAAATACTACATATATTGGTGGAGAATGTGTTGGGCATTGTAAACCCTACAATGCAGATCAAACATAATACACATGTCTATAAATAAAAGGGAATATTTAAGCATATACGCGAAATATATTTCACAATATTACAGATTAAAACAAGAAAAGAAAACGTGCTGAGCTTCAGTTCATTGTGCTGGCAAAATACATTTGAGGCACAGACGTCTGCTCGCTGGGAGAGAGGTGTGTGACGTGTAGATGTGTCAGTCTGTGTGTGACGAGTAAATGTGGTGCTTGTGTTTGTGCTTGTTTGTGTGTATGGTTTGAGTCTGTGTGTTAATTTGTTTTAAACACCTCAATTCTGCCAATTCCCCCATCAGCGAAACCGATTTGATAACTTCACACGTATGGTGAATGAAAGGTGAGAAGAGGGATTATCTCTTCTCACCTTTCTTGAAAGTTGTTAGCATGATGCTAGCAAAAAGCTAATATTGTTAGCATAATGCTAGCAACATGCTAATCGTGTTAGCAACATGCTAACAGGATGCTAATGATGTTGCTGGGGGGCGTGGCTTATGAGCATCATGATAAATGCGAAAGACTGATTGGTTGCCTGAGTAAAATGAGCCCTCTTCCGTGTGTCTACGACGGTGGGATCCAGTTAAATTCAGTTTCAAAGTTCCTATGGAAGTTACCATTGTATGTTAATTGCCCCCTGATGGGGCAGTTTACCACTTGCCCAAAAAAAAAAATCATGTCAAGCCCCCATTCTCCGAATAAGCCGAACGATATGACACCTCTTTCATGGGTCTACGACGAACGGAAAGTTAAAAAAAATAATCCTAAGGAAAACAAGAGGGCCCTTCACACAATATGAGACATAGGGCTGATGTCATAGTGCTTGGGCCCTAAATATAGTTGCAAGCAATGATGATGGGCCCAAGCACCCTGTGCCATTCCCACCCCGGGCGCACAGCACAACCTGTGGCATTTGAGTGTGTTAAGACCTCGAAAAAGCCATCGCCACTCGGTTGCACCTCACAACCTGCACACATCACACACCACACTATACAGGGCTAATGTCAGTTTGGGCGCTAAATATTTGTTGAGTGCATTAGTGTATGTGTGTCGTGAGAGAGGGATGTGTATATGTGTGTGTGTGTGGTGTGTGTGTGTGTGCATCGTGAGAGGTGTGTGTGTGTGTGCGTGAGCGTAAACATTTGTAATATGGGTGTATGTATGTGTGCATGTGTGTGATGTATGAGTGTATTTGTGTGTGTGCATGCAGCATGCCTGTGTGCGTGTGTGTGTGTGTGTGTGTGTGTGTGTGTGTGAGAGAGAGTGTGTGATGTCACAGAAGGTGTCACTGAATATAATGTCACTCAATATAATGCCACACAAAGTTATTAATAATTTTTCGGCGTACGTTTAAGACATTATCACGGCTGACGAGATATCGAAAATCCCTCCACAATTTTGCATCCTCAATGTCTTTAGATCTCTTTAGCCCAGTTTGGTAGCGATTGTATAATTTCCTTAGGAGGAGTATATCAAAATCCATCGGGTGCGTTTTTGCAAAGGACCCAAAATAACCGGCCTCTTGTTGAGTTTAGCCGAGGACAACGCCTGTGCATGTGGCCTTGATGACGTATTTTTGACAATGGTCTAACACACTACATTCATACGCATAATTTCCCAATTCGTCCGTGTAACAACGAGTTGTAAAAACGGGTTTTGTGTCTGTAAGCGGTCAGAGTCGTATATTTCAGATTTTGGTATCCAACACGGACAAAACACAGAATTACACACAAATCTTTTTTTTACGCATGATTATTTTTGACAGTGATTTTATTCCATACTATTATCCCCAGCAAAATGCGCCATCAGGTTATGTTATACACTCCCAGAGCCACAGATCGACACCTATTTTCAAAAGAAATTACCCTCCCAGAAGAAGGACAGTAAGAGAATAAGTAAAATGTAGAAGGGACTTTATGCTGCCCACATTGAGTATGTCATATAAACTATGACTTTACAGGTTCTCAATACAGCTCACTACTGACTTAAATGAAAATGATTGAAGTTGCAGGCCATGCATACAGGATTTTTACCTGTTCTCCATGGTATGTCACTGGTACTGTGAGAAAGAGTGGGAGTGAGACAGACTTTAGGAAAGCATGGACAGGGAAAACAGAAATAAATGAACTACAGTAGAAGAAATATAATCTTACCAATACTGTCTGTAGCAGGAGAAATGGGTGAGCTGAAAAAAAAAAAAAAATCAGAGAATTTCAAATTCAGTGCATCAGTATATGCCAGAGACAGATTGCTAAAGGTAACAAATAACATTCAGTTGTGTATTCTTTTCCTCAGTTCTGGCTGTCTAAATAATTCCTGGAGAATAACTGCTCTTTTCTAAGTTGTAAGCAAAGTTTATGGACATCTAACATTTATGTAAAACAGACATGTATGTGTATTGTACCTGGGCTTGACATCTTTTATGGCCTCAATCGCATGAGAAGGTTTGATGTTTTGGGTAGATAATGCCATGTGGGGAGGAATGGTGAGGCTCTTCACATCTGAAAGTGATCCATTTTTTTAAGAAATGAAGAGAAATCCACAATTTTACTTTTGCATATTATGATGCATAACCTCATTGGCTGATGTTAAGCTAGGTTGGCCTTGCTTGGAGTTCATCAGATACACAAAGCCGTATAATTATGCCTGCTATATCTGGTTTATGATCTTGTTATGATTTTCTGACCAGACACTGACTTTTTGCTCTTGTCTCACAATTTGAAACTGTTTGCCTGTCTTTTTAATAAAGCCTTTATTTGGAACTGCATATATGTCTTTGCAACTTGAAAAAAGAATTGTAAAATAATACCAAAAACAATTATACCAATCTCATCAATTTTATTCTAATTAAGGTGTTGTAGGTTAAACATGCTTGGTCCCTTGCATTTAATAAACCTACCTCTAGTTCCAAGATGGCAATGAGGTTGGCTGCCATCACGACTGTTCTGACCACTCTTGCTTTGTTTTTTAAGTTAACTTCCAGCAATTCTAAACCAGGAATTCTTCACATTTGAGTACATTATGTACAATAGAGATATTCTCATTTCTATTGGTTTACAATGTACTCACAATTTGACATTTTTAATCCCAAATTCAAGTTGGCCAAGTGAGATCCTGAGGGAGAGCAATGGATGCGACCCGAAGTGGCGGCCCCAGGCAGGGGCAGTTCTAGAGGGGGGGGCATGGGATGTCACATTTTTTTAAAAATATCACCCTGATAGCATTGTTGACTGATTATTTTCGCGTGACTGATCAAGACTGACCGGCAGACTGCTGAATAGAGATGATTTAGCAGAAGTGCTCACCACCACATAAATAGTAAACAGATAAATGTTACTTTTATCAGTTGTTTTTCATGAAACTACTGACTATCAAATGTCATCCTTTTTACCTTCCTCGAGAGTTTACATTGGTCATAATTAGCGCTGTTTATATTCCACCTCAAGTGGACACGGACACTGCCTTATGTGAACTGCATGAGGCACTCACACAGCACCAAACACAACACCCGGACGCTGCGTTATGGTGGCGGGGGACTTTAACAACACCAACCTTAACCAGGTAGTGCCAAACCTTTATCAGCAGGTCCCACCAGGGACGAAAGGACACTGTTATACAACATTCATTGGATCATTGTTATGCAACAATCAAAGATGGCTACAAGGCACAATCTCATCCCCTGTTTGGGAAATCGGACCATGCCGACATCTTCTTCAGGCCAAAATATAAGTAAATGCTACAGGAGGAAACTAGAGTCACAACTCCAACTAGTGACTCTAGGAGCCTTTGGCAAGGACTAAGGACAATAACTGACATACCAACATCCTGTATGATGAACGTGGATAGATCTCTGGTAGATGAGCTGAACCCCTTCTATGCTCGCTTCAAGGCTGTAGCTAATGCTAAAACTATTAGCTAAAAACAGGGCGAGAATGCCAACGCGGGAAACGCGTTCATCAACTTTGAGCATGATGTGGAAAGCCTTCAGGAGAGTGAACACCAGGAAAGCAGCAGGACCAGACGGCATCTCAGGTCGAGTCCTCAGAGCCTGCGCAGACCAGCTAGCACCTGTGTTCAGAGATATATTTAACCTCTCCTTTTCCCAATCCCAATCGCCGTGGTGGGCCTGATCTTTGACAACAAGGAGATGGCCTACCAGGAGGAGATTAGGAATCTGGAGAACTGGTGACAGAGGAACATCCTTCTCCTGAACATCAGTAAGACAAAGGAGCTGATCGTGGACTTCAGTACAAAGCAGGTGAGGAACTGCCAGACCCCTCGTCTTCAACACAAGCCCAGTGGAGAGAGTGGACAGTTTCCGATACCCTGGTGTTCACAAGACACAGGACCTGTCATTGTCCTGTCACATCATCACTGTGGTGGAAAAAGGCTCGGCAGTGGCTCTACCACATCAAATACTGACAGGAAACATCATAACCTGGTTCAGGAACAGCACCATGCAGAACTCTACATTGAACTCAACTAATTGGACTTAGTAATTGTGCCATGTAGACTTGTTTCCACACCAAACCAACCACTGAACATTTGCACATCTGCAAAAGATTGGCTGAATACAAATAGAAAAGGACTACTTTTGCATTACTGCATTTTAAAAGATGGACAATATCACTGCGGCTCATCGTTCTATTGCACACTCCATGACACTGTTGCTGCCTACAAATTCCATACTTAATACAATTTATACAGTTCTTACTTTTTTTTTACAGTCTTATATTTTCACATACTTTACATTTCTACCTTATACTTTATTTTATTATCGCTCACCCATCACGTATTCAGGGTGGCGAGGGGCCTGGAGCCTATCCCAGGAAGCCTAGGGCACAAGTCAGGGTACATCCTGGACAGGGTGCCAATCCATCTCACAATCAATTTAGGAATGCCAATTATCCTAATCTGCAGGTCTATGGACTGTAGGAGGAAACCCACCAACCACAGGGAGAACATGTAAGCTCCATGCACACAGAGATGGGGATCGAGTCTGGCTGGAAATAGAACCCTATTAGAACCCCTGGAGGTGCAAGGAAACATTGCTAACCACTACACCACTGTGCTTCCTTATTTTATTTTATTTTATTGTAACAAAGATAGTAGATTTTATTAGCTTATTTTTTATTCTTTCCTATTAGCATTTATGCCTTCTTACTTACTTCTTTTCTTTCAAGGTCACAAGGTTGCCTTTTAAGGTCTTAGCCAATCTACAATACCTTGCCTTAACTTTGAAAAGTCTGAAAGCAAAATAAGGTTTAAGAGACTGACTGACCTGCTTCACTGGTGATGAATGAGGTCTAAAATAAAAATTAATAATTAAAAAATAATAATAATAATAAAATAATAAATACTTGAACATGCATATAGCAAGTTCTGTGTAGACAAACATAATGGATATAACCAAGTACAAATCTAAAATTTTGAACAGTGCATCCTAATGTATCCTAAACAAAAACAGAAACAATTTAAGAACCAAACAGGTGCAGATAATAGGACTATATTGACTATACATACAGATTTGGCCCTTGGGACAGGTGGTTTCACACTAAAAGGACAAAACAAAGAGATATAACCAAATCAGATAATAGATATAAATGGAACCATGCAAAGTAAGAATACGTTTTATTTTTCCACATTACCCTTGAGGACATTTACCCTCACAAAAATATACAAATACTTACACAGGTAGCAGAAGTTCTCTCCCAATTGTTTTAGGTGGAAGGATGTGAACAACATCACGGGGTACAGGGGAGCATGCTAAAGAACAATCAATTAAGTAATCACGTGAACAAAAATGCAAAAGGTTCATAGCTAAAGTTTTATTATTAGATAAGACAACAATAAACACTGTAGGATTACTGGAACATTTAAACAAATTGGACAAATAACTGAGCTAAATACACATGAAACAAAATTATTGAGTTTCCACTTACACAATTTGAGAAACAACTAACAGTTCCTTGTAAAAAAAAAGTTATTTTGTAAACATAGTACATGTACAAAATGTAAAATATTATGGATTTCTTTCTATAACAACTGTGTGCATATATACAGTAAAAAAAAATCACCCTTTAAAATAATCACTTTTTGTTGCTTTGCAGCCTGAAAAGAAGACAGACACAGTTTTTGTTTAAAACTAACTGTATTGTAACATTTGTCTAAAATCTAGCTGTATTTACTCGCTGCAACTTTTAACATCCTCATAAAATATATTATACCAATTTGTCAGCGAAAAATAGAAAACAATAAAAAAAAATTATTTGGTAAAGGATAATGCCCCTCATAAACTCAATCAGGAGAAGCTAATCACCTTTTAATGGTAAATTCAATGGCCATTTGACTTTTAACTGCAATCAGCTGTGGTCAATTTGATTAGCTCAGCATGAAAAGCTGGAGCACTTCAATCCCTAGTAGTGCAACTGAAGCAAACAATAACCAATGGGTGGCAAGGTGCTGTCAAAAGAATAAAGTTGTGTACAGGCACAAGTCATGAGATACATTAAAAAAGGAAAGGCTTCATCACTGCCTGAAAGCACAGCAAAGTGTTTGAAAAAAATGGTGAATGTCCTAGCATAATCTAGTCAGAGCCCAGATGTAAATCACTTTAAAAATCTGTATGATCTGAAATGAAAATCTGGAATGACAAGTCAACTTTATGTCAACTTGAACAGTTCTGCAAAGAAGAATAGACAAATATTGCAATGTCAAGATGTGGAAAGTTTTGTGTTCCATTGAAAATGTGATTGGCCTCACCTGATTTAGCTTATAAATCATTTTAAGATGGGGATGCTCATTTTCCAGTTACTCTGTTTTACTCCATTTTTTTTTCTGACATGTTGGTGTTAGATCTTACATTTGGGTTTTAAAAGTTGCACTTAGTAAATACAGCTGGATAAAACAAAAATGTGTCTTTATGTCAGGCTTCAAAACAATAAAATGTGATTATTTTAAACCCACTGTATGTACAGTACACTGTACAGTCGTGGCCAAAAGTATTGAGAATTACATAAATATTGGAAATTGGAAAAGTTGCTGCTTAGGTTTTTATAATAGCAATTTGCATATACTCCAGAATGTTATGAAGAGTGATCAGATGAATTGCATAGTCCTTCTTTGCCATGAAAATTAACTTAATCCCAAAGAAAACTTTCCACTGCATTTCATTGCTGTCATTAAAGGAGCTGCTGAGATCATTTCAGTAATCGTCTTGTTAACTCAGGTGAGAATGTTGACGAGCACAAGGCTGGAGATCATTATGTCAGGCTGATTGGGTTAGAATGACAGACTTGACATGTTAAAAGGAGG
>QMIH01001621.1:53680-82161 GCA_003987875.1 Clarias batrachus | reverse complement strand
CAAAAAAAACATCAGGGACAGATTGATCTTCTGCAAAAAGTATGGCGAATGGACTGCTGAGGACTGGGGCAAAGTCATATTCTCAGATGAAGCCTCTTTCCGATTGTTTGGGGCATCTGGAAAAAGGCTCGTCCGGAGAAGAAAAGGTGACGCTACCATCAGTCCTGTGTCATGCCAACAGTAAAGCATCCTGAGACCATTCATGTGTGGGGTTGCTTCTCATCCAAGGGAGTGGGCTCACTCACAATTTTGCCCAAAAACACAGCCAAGCCTTTTTCACTTCATCTCGAATGCTTAATTGGCAATCAAGCGTGAGAGGACCAGGATTCACCATATCGCCTCAACACTGGAAAGAGAACTAAAATCGTGTGGTAAGGAAATAGTTTTTCTTTAAGTTGTCATTAATTGAGAAGGAAGTGCGCTTTCTCGCAGTGACTGAGATAGATTTAGACTTGGATCTATCACACGGGTAAGGGGCCTGTGAAGTACGCAAAAGTGCAAGGTGCACAAAAGAGAGTGTGGGTACTGGTTTCGTCAGTTTACGAAAACTGGCCCCGCAGCGGACACGCTCGATGTAAGGAACTCCGGAGGTAAATCAAGTCAGTGTGCAAGGTGCACAGGAAAAAGTCTGAGGGGACTTTACTGAAAAACAGTCATGGGGACTGTGAGAGTTCACTGTGAGGTAGTGTCACACGTAAATTTGACAAGTAAAAATCATGGGTAACAGCAAACAAAACAAAAGATCTTGTGGTGTTCCTGTGGTAAAGATAACATCTAAATTATGTTTGAGAAATGTGGAATTCCTGGGAAAATAAAGAAAAAAAAGGAAATGTGAAATTATTAATAACTGAGCAGCTTTTGAGATGTGGATGTGTGAAGCATGTGTTAGGGACAAAAAACAATGCAGTTAGGGACAGGTCAAATCTCACAAGATTTGTTAAGACAGATCCTGATCTGGATGGCTGCCCAACTCGAAGATGTCCACAACCTTCTGCTCCTGACTGCCCTCAACCCCATCATACAGCTCAGCAGTGCATGCAGAAACACCAGTCCTGACCTCACCTGTGTCCTCATATATCGGAGAAACAGAAGAAACCGAAGCTGGACAATCGTCTTAGCGGTGAACCCAAGAAGGATGAGGAACCACTGAACTCTGAAAAATGCTCATGGTCATGAACTCATGAAAAATGGAGCAGGTCAACAAATAGCTGTCAGACCCAAGACAGGCTGGAGGACATACATTGGGGACACTAAGGAACTTAGACCAACTTTACATGAACTCAGAGGACTGCTCATGTCTAAACTGGGAACTGACTTTCACAAACCTCAGGCAACTGGCCTGAAGAAATATACATGATGCGAAATCCTGTCTGGAATAATCAACATAATCAGGAGTATGCTGCGAAGTGGATCACAGTGTTGATTCCAAACTGACAGCCGCATTCCCAGTGAGAATTGAGGAAGCGCACAGAGAGGAAGAGAACATGATGGGAGAATGGCAGAAAAGATGAAAGAGCAGGCGGGAGGGGACTGAACTGAGGTGATGCGGCCTGAAGGGGAAGGTGAGTCAAAAATAATTTTTCCTACTATCACTTCTTGCTCTGATCGCAAAATTCATTTTGGTAGATTCGGTGCAGGTCATTCAGTCATTAAAGTATCATGCACTCTGTGGGCACTTCAGGACATGTAGCTGAAGAAAGCTTCACAAAGCCAAGTGTGTGGCTTTTTCCAGGTGTACATGATACATTTAGACTTTTTGCTCTTTTATTGCTACCCAGTAAATATACTGGGGTGAAATTAGGTATAAAATTCTTGAGACTAAACCAGTATTGAACCTTAGGATTTCACTCTTGTGAAATGTGATCCATTGCCCCTGTTGTGTGTATGAATGGAAGCTCTGCACTTCAGCTGTGAGTTCAGTAAATGCTACGATGATAGACAAATATATAAATACAGTAAATACATTACACTGTATGTCACATATCTAATTTTTATTACCTTAAAGGTAAGCTCAGATGTGTAGTTAATGTAGATATAAGCAGTGTGCACATGAGAAAATGTCACACAAGTGGCACACTAATGTCCATTAATTACAATAAGGACACCCATAATATTTATTGGTTAAAAGTAATAAGGATGAGTAAAGAAAAAAAGGAATTGGGTCTTTGAGTGACATGTGGTATGAATGAGAGTGATTCAGAATTACTGAGAGTGATTCAGTGCTTATCTGACATTACAGTACATTACAGCCACAAATGAAAAACATGAGAAACAGAGGCTGGTGCAATGCTGTTAAATTATGTGTTAAAGTATAAAAGAACTGTATATATGACAGTACTTACAGTCACAAGACCTGGCCAGGCAGAAAATTAAGTTAGCAGCATGCAAAGCTTTTTCTTTTCTTTTTTAATGACAATTTACGTTTATCATTACTCACTAAAGTGTATGGGCCTAGGGCAAGTACAATGTAGGTTTGATTAAAGGAAGTGAACTGGCGGTGATCACTCCAAAGTAAAATTTTGGTCCTACAAGCTCTATACAGTGTCTTCTCCTACCCGAGTCTTTAGCTGAAATAATTCCAGTGTTTAATTCTTTATTGAAAGCTGTTGTCATACTACACACCAGCAAGTCCTTATTGTCCAGCAGAACAAGGTCATAAAGCAAGCCATATCAAAGCTACAATTCCAAGATACAAGTCAAGTCTATAGGTCAAATTGTTTTGGGACATGATAAAACTTTGGATCCAAGTACAGTAATATTCCAAAATATTCTAAAACAAATAAGAAAAATTAGGCCAAACTATGCCAAAGTAAAAATAAAAAAAGTGTTTTTACTGCAGAAAAGTTATTTTGGTCTATGCAATCATCGGGGCCCTCAGTGAGCTATACACTCATGGGAAGGACCTACTGGCCCACAGTGCACTTAGTTGAATTCTAACTAAGCAAGAATAGTCTTTCATTGCTGATAATATGACAGATATACACAATGGCTCTTGTTGGATATGCCATGCCTCTTGCTGGGCAGCACTGCCCCTTAATAATGTCACAGCAGTAGAAGCAAATGCAGACAAAACATTTTGTATCATACTGATAACCACCATGGCCAACCTGCAGATATCGGCATACTAAAAACAGCAGCCCCTGGGTGTAATTATAGCAATAACCTATGTTTTGATGCAACAGGGAGTAATTGTACCCCACTGCCTGTTAAGAAATATGGAGATGATTCCACCTATGTGGTCCCTTGGCAAAACGGAGACACTTGTGTCCTGGAAGATCAAAAGGAAAATGAGGAACCTGACTTAGGATGGTCTGAGTGCACCACTTATACATTCGTATAACGACTAGTTCAATAGATAAAGTAATATGGGTGCGGGAGTCAATCGTAACTTCTAGTGTGTTAGTACACGCAGAAGATCCGTGGGAGCTGTGGATGTCAGAGAATAGAAGGAAAAGAGATGTCCCTGTTAAATTTCAAGGATACACTTTAGCAAACCCGTGGACTAGCTCAGGGGCAAATGTAGGCTAGTCAATCTTCCTCGGTGGAGGAACAACAGTAGCCCTAAACGAGGTAAATGGTTTAGCATACGTGTTCCTGACACAAAAAAATGACACCGTAAATGAATTTAAGCAGGTTAGAGAGATCACGATTCAGAATAAAATGGCTTTGGACATTTTACTAGCCGAGAGAGGTGGAGTGTGTAAGGTTTTAAACACCTTTTGTTGTTTCTATGTACCTAATAATCATCAAAATATCAGCAACATCATAGACCACATGAAGAAGGCTTTGCAAACACCTCCCCAAGTAGAGTCTTGGCTCTCATGGTTAACACAGTTGTGGGGAGGTTGGGGTTATTGGCTGGTTATAGTGTTCTACCAATTGGGATTATAGTTAGGTCTCCGGTATAATGCCAGTGAAATATGGGGTGCCACAAGGGTCAGTTTTAGGACCTCTGTTGTTCTCAATATACATGTTTCCCTTGGGTAACATCATCAGAAGACATGGGATTAGTTTCCACTGTTATGCTGATGATACTCAGTTATACATTTCCACAAAACCAGATGAAATACCCAAATTGTCTAGACTAACTGAGTGTATTCAAGATATAAAAGATTGGATGACCGATAATTTTCTTTTACTAAATTCAGATAAGACAAAGATATTAATTACTGGCCCAAAAACCAGTACACACCAGCTCTCACAATTCAGCCTGCGTTTAGAAGAATGTACTGTTACCACCAGCTCGACAGTGAAAGACCTGGGTGTAATATTAGACAGTAACTTATCCTTTGAAAATCATATCTCCAACATCACAAAAACAGCCTTTTTCCACCTTAGAAATATTGCCARGCTTAGGAACATTTTATCTGTATCTGATGCAGAAAAGCTGGTTCATGCATTCATGACCTCYAGACTGGACTAYTGTAATGCAYTACTGGGTGGCTGTCCTGCATCCTCAATTAACAAGCTACAGTTAGTCCAAAATGCAGCYGCCAGGGTTCTCACTAGATCCAGAAAATATGATCATATAACCCCAATATTATCATCCCTGCACTGGCTACCTGTTCAGTTTAGAATTAATTACAAAATAGCATTACTTGCGTACAAGGCTCTAAACGGTCTAGCTCCCACATACCTAACCAGTCTTCTGATACGTTACAATCCACCGCGCTCCTTAAGATCAGAAAACTCTGGACTACTGGTAGTTCCCAGAATATCAAAATCTACAAAAGGAGGTAGGGCATTTTCATATTTAGCTCCAAGACTTTGGAATAGCCTTCCTGACAGTGTTCGGGGCTCAGACACAGTTTCCCAATTTAAAAGTAGACTCAAGACGCATCTCTTTAATCTGGCATACACATAATTAATTTCTTTACCTCATACTCCAGTACATCTATCCTGAATGGCAACCACGCTAATTCTTTTCACCTGCTCTTTATTTTTCCACCCATCCCGAGGCATCTGGAGATTGTACCAGCTTCAGTAGACCGAGGCCGACCCTGCGAGGTTCCTGAGGCATCCAGAGAAGGACCTGCTCCAACTGGACTCTTCTTCATGATTTGGAACTACACATGCTGCTCCTGAGCTCCCAGTGATCCAGACCCCCATCTGCCCTCTGCACCTGCTGACTCATCCCTGTGCTGAACTGGACTTTGTGTTCATTTAAATTAACTTCTGTTATATCGAACTTTCATCTGCATAACACACATAATGTTATATAATTTCTGTTATCTGTTATCACCCAGATGAGGATGGGTTCCCTGTTGAGTCTGGTTCCTCTCAAGGTTTCTTCCTATTGACATCTCAGGGAGTTTTTCCTTGCCACTGTCGCCGTCACCCTTGGCTTGCTCATCAGGGACAATCTCATTATCTAGTCAGATTTTTCTTAAACATATATACATTTCCATAAGTCTTCTTTTCATTTTCTTTTCATTTCTGTGAAGCTGCTTTGAGACAATGACCATTGTTAAAAGCGCTATAGAAATAAAATTGAATTGAATTGAATTGAACAGCTCCAGGCTAGCTTGTCACCCGGGGGCGACCCGCACCCTTTCATTGCTCCTTCAACCTTCTGGTGGCCAACCATCAAGGAGGACATAAAGAGTTTTGTGGCATCCTGTGATGTCTAAACCAGAAATAAGACGACAAATCGTCCCCCTGAGGTTCTCCTAAGACCCCTGGTCCCACATTTCACTCGACTTTGTAACCGGATTGCCACCTTCCGACAATAATACCTGCATTCTAACAGTGGTCGACATAAGCTTCACGTGCGTTTTCCAAGTCAGCCCATTTCATCCCTCTACCCAAGCTCCCATCCGCCAAGGAAACGGCTGAACTCCTTGTCTCCCATGTCTTTTGACTTCACGGCCTTCCATTAGACATTGTATCGGACAGGGGACCACAATTCTCTGCGCAATTCTGGAAAGCCTTTTGTGGTCTTATTGGCGCCACACCCAGCCTCTCATCAGGGTTCCACCCCCAGAGCAACGGCYAAACTGAGCGCATGAACCAAGAATTAGAGAAATCACTGAGATGCATGGCTTCACGGTATACAGCTTCTTGGAGACGTTTTCTCCCCTGGATTGAATACGCCCATAACTCGCTCCCCAAATCCTCCACAGGGCTATCAACCTTTCAGTGCTGTCTTGGCTATCTGCCACCACTATTCCCCACCCAGGAGGAAGAGACTGCAGTCCCTTCAGCCCAAGCCTTCATTCGCCGCTGTAAGAGAACATGACTCGTCTTTGTCTCACGTCTTGGATATATCGCCTTCTCGTATTTACTGTTGCCGACATCCGGAATTGTCTCTCGACTACGAACTTGGATTACGGACTCTCTCAACTCACCGGCTTTGACCCCCGCCCGTCTCACGACCACAAGTGATCTTCATGCCGGTAAACACAGCAGCGCTCGCTCTCCACACACGCCGACTGCACACTTCCGCATTCCCGTCGCGGAGCTCATTGACTGGAAACTCTGTGCTCGCTCTTCACACACGCAAGTGGCACACTTCCGCATTCCCATCGCAGAGCTCACTGACTGGAAACACTTCGCTTATTCTCCACACACGCCAGCTTCCCACTTCCGCATTTTCGCCGCGGAGCTCGTTCAGAGTCACGGCAGCACTTGCTCTGCACTTGTATCCTTCACCCCCACGAACCCGCGTGACAGATATATATCCTTTTCTCCTTTCTTAGAGTTTAGCTTCTCATACAATGCACTAGATGCCTGTTATTTAGATGATACCACTTCCCTGTTTATCTTACATTGCATCTCCTTGTGCTCCTGTCTACTCTCCTCATCTCTCTTACTATCCCAATTCATTTTTGCAAGCCTCTTTCTCTTGATGCTTTTCTGTAAATCCTCATTCCACCAACAAGTTTTCTTTTCGTACTTCTTCTGTCTTGATGTCATGCAAAATACCTTACTAGGGCGTTTTCACACTGGCAACGATCTGTTCCGTTCTGTACCCGAGCACGATTTCTCCCCCTCCCCAATCCCCCCGCAGGTYTGCGTTCACRCYGTAATAGCGATTGTGATCCCGGGCACACTTGCGTATTTACACAACCAGAAACAGAAGGCGGTAGAGAGGTAGTTGATGTTTTTCGCCAGAAAAAAACTAAGAAAGAAAAAGAAATGCCCACTCGGGTCATGAACTGTGAGACACCTGTTAATTCTCCGTGTGGATTTTTTATTTTTTGTGACAAAAACAACAGCACTGTAAACATCATGCCTACTGACATATCTGTCACGCGACTCAGAGGGTGAAATGAGCGCGCGCTGCACGGACTACACAAGGCACTGAGGAATGACCTTACAACTCTACTCTGTAAGGTGAGGAATCAGGTGCATTACTTTCTTTAGTCATAACACATGAGCGTTATTTAAAAATTTTACTTTTTTTTATCATAAAAATAAAGTGTTTATGTACGCTGTAAATTAATCACAGATGTAAACAATGAATAAATAGATGCAGAAATACTACAAATAAATATAATGCCTGCTAGAATAAAGTTCAACAAATAGCATAGATACATATAATAAATGATAAATACCCAATCATGCATTTTTCTGTTCTCCTCAGGATCATCTGGGTTCAAGAGAGGGGTGGTGTGTGATGGCAGCATGTCCTTGTGACCAGGAGAGATTAGGGGTGTATTCCAGAAAGCTGGGTTAACTTACCATTTGGTAAACCTTAACCTCCGTGTTGATTTACCCCAAACCCGCATACCATGAGTATGTCGGTTCCAAAACCCCTGAGAAGAGTAAGTTTAATCAACCTCCTACTGGTTACACAGAGTTAATGCGCGTGCACGGTGCATACATAAAGACATTTTTTAATGTATCACCGATTTCACGAGTCAAAATGGAAAATCAAAGTGAAAAAAAAAAAGCGAGCGGCATACTTCACCGAGGCGGAGTTGGAGGCTTTAATGCAGCATATGAAGAATTTAAACCAATAATAATGAAAAAAAAGCAACACGGCTGCATCGGCTAAAGAAAGAGAGTTGGCTTGGCAAAAAATAACACGGAGAGTAAATGCATGAGAGTATTAAATAGCAAATTTGACATCGGCTTCCCTTTTATTAAACCCTAATGCTCAAAGTAACTTTTATTGAGTATTGTTAACGTAAATAATTGCAATTAGTTCAAATTAATAGACCTTTTTGAGTATTCAGAACTTTTCGGTGTTTATTAGTTTGTAGAAATGACACTTTTCAAGTTAGCTGAACAAATTTGATATTTCAAGTAATCGTAAGTACGTAAGTAACAGTAACCGTCACCTTAAAGTTCCACCAACTGAAAATCTATAGAGCACCGGTGGCTCAGTTGTAAGTGTTTCACCTGCCATGTGAAAGGCCCGGGTTTGTATAATTTGTGCCTCCAAGTCCACAGGATCATCATCAAAAGTGCATGTCATGCTCAATAAACCTCTGAAACAAACTGACCCTGGATCATAACCTGCTACCGAGCAGCTTATCGTCAGAGAGTAAGTTGCTATGGTTACATACATACCCAGAAAATTACCTCCATTTTTGGAACCGAAAGTTAACTCCACTAACTTACTCTTAAACTTACCCGGGTATGTCACATAACCTGCTTTCTGGAATACTCCCCTGGAATGGACACTAAATACTCCTATTAAGAAGACAACAGTCCTACAAGAGAGAGGCTTGTGCTCTTTTTTTCTTACCTTGCCATGTGTAGATTCTCAAACTTAGCCGAGATGCTGAAACTATTGAATTTAAAACCTCACCATGCATCAATGTTTAGTGTTTAACATGTTTTGTGTGCCGTGTGTTTATATTGTATTTTTGTAAATGTAAAAATAAATGTATACTGTAAAATCCAAGATGAGTGTGGGGGATTTGGAATAGAGACAAAGTACTGGATAGAGCGCAAAATGTTTTATTAAACATTGTTAAATAAAAATATAATTATAGTAAATTTTGTAACAAAAGTAGCTGTCAAATAGGACAAAAAATCTAAACATTAAAATGTAGCATATTTTATATTTACTTGTACTTGCATAGCAAGAGGGTGTGTGTTAATGAAATAAAGACAACAGTTGGTCCATCATCTGCATCAACGTCCTATTCGATCTCTTGCTGTTCCTTCCTCTGTATCTGTAGTCAGAACTCCTCCATCTAAATCTGAGATTTCATGCAGACATCATGAGTCTCCTGCTCTGCACGTCAGGTTTYGTCTCTTTCTTCTGTTGTTAGCTGGTCTTGTGCTGCTGTCAGAGGTCTCAGTCTGTGTTTCCTCCAGTGTCCGTCTGCAAGAAAGTATAAAGGCAAGAAATTAGCTGAAAGTTGCAACTATAACAGCTTGTACAAATTACATTTTTCTAACATTTCAATTTTGTCACAGCAATCACAGATAACCTGAAACTGTGTGTGGAGCTCATGTGGCTCATCAGCATCTCAGTGTTTATAAGTGTCTCTGAGATGTGCTGGAGAATATACATGAAGTTTATATATAACATATGAGTAAAGAGTAAAGTAGCTGTAACTCTAACAGCTACATAAGCACAACACTGGAGTTCATTAAAGTGAGCAGACATGAGGAACATTCCAAGTGAACTTTACTGTGAGCTAAAAGGATCATCCTGTATATATTATTATATGCATTTAAATGTCACTACGAGATCCACAGACAATTACCTGGAGATGTGGTGATAATATGAGACTCTCTTTAACAGCGTTAATAACAGGAGTTAATAGTATTTAATATGAACTCACCGCTCACGCGCAGGCTCTCTGCTGGACCAGGCTCCACGCTGTCCGGTTCCGATGATGAAGGTAGATGTTGTTGTGGGTCAGAGGGGTTCCGACTCGATCACACCGGATGGTTTTTATCCTATTGTTTATCTTTTCCTCACTTCAGTATCGCACGCGCGCTGTGTGCTGCACGAGCCGAAGTGTGTTTAACTCTGTACGGCATTGCTCAGTGCTGCTGTACGCGCGCGCGTCTAAATACTTAGGGATACTTCCGTAAATATTGG
This sequence comes from Clarias batrachus, assembly GCA_003987875.1. Lineage (NCBI taxonomy): Eukaryota > Metazoa > Chordata > Actinopteri > Siluriformes > Clariidae > Clarias > Clarias batrachus. The sequence continues at coordinate 72,152 of QMIH01001621.1, read as the reverse complement.
AGTTTTTATGTGTAGTGTCCGATTATCTTTGTACTGTACTTCGGGGCGGCACGGTGGTGTAGTGGTCCGGGTTCGATCCCCGGCCAGGCTCAATTCCCGTCTCTGTGTGCATGGAGTTTGCATGTTCTCCCCGTGCTTGGTGGGTTTCCTACTCCGGTACTCCGGTTTCCTCCCACAGGCAAAGACATGTAGGTTAGGCTAATTGGCGTTTCCAAATTGCCCGTAGTGTGTGAATGAGTGAGTGTATGTGTGTGTGTGCCCTGCGATGGATTGGCACCCTGTCCACGGTGTACCCTGCTATGTGCCCTAAGTCTCCTGGGTCCCCCGTGACCCTGAATACAGGATTAAGCGGTATAGATGGTGAGTGAGTGAGTGAGTGAGTGAGTGAGTACTGTACTTCGGCGTTACTTCACAGAGATTCTTTAGCAGCCACGTTTGTTTGTGTACAGAGACGAACTGGAATTACGTCACTTCCTGTTTAGAGCATGCGTGTGTACTTATGTCCCACCTTCCGTGCTAAGGAACACATGAATCATTCCCGAGACCACCCAGGGATTCGTTCCCGAGCGCGGAACGATTCGAACGATTGCTTTCTCACAAACAAAAATCTGCTGGTCCCGGGGCCAGGTGTACTCGGAAACGGATCCGGGACCCCAGTGTGAAAACGCCCCTTACCACTTCTGCAGTAGCTGACCTGCACCAGTCATACAACATCTCTTCATCTCTACACAGTGCCTGACTCACCTCCATTCTGAATTTCACACACAAATCTTCATTCCTTAACTTCCACCATTTAAATCTGCGTTCAGTCCTCACTCTCATTTTTTTCTTCTGTGCCTTCAAAGTCATCCTGAAGGCTATCATCCAATTTTGTGTAGCTACACTACCCCTTGCATCCACCTTACAGTCTCTAATCTTCTCCAGATTGCATCTCCTACACAGGTGACTGTGACTTAAAAGCTAATACAAGCTCAGTATGTTTGATACTTTGAAGGTAAGTACAATGATGTAAATTTGAAGGTAAGTATTTTGTACTTACTTTTTCTTAAGTTTTCTTAAGTACTTTTACTCAAGTAAAGGATCTGTGTACTTTGCCCACCACAGTATATAACATAGAATAACATAAAAAAACATGAGATGAATTACAGTAAATTAGGTTTTAAAATGACCTGTTGTAGGTTCCACATATATATCATGTACAGGTTCTGGCTCATTCTGAAACAAATAAAACAGCAATAAAACACTATACTCACTATTTATACAGTATTAAACTTTCTAAAAATCCTAAGTTGTATGGTTTTGTTTGTACTGTCTGCAAAAATATATCAAATTGCTCCAACCACTGACACTGTTTTAAGTTTCCTTAAATATTCTTCACATCTTTGTAAGTATTCATTATATATATTACCTACCTGTCCTTCATTTGGATCCAGGTAAACATCTGAAAGGTTAAATTTTGATTACTTATGATATGCATAAAATGCCACCATAGAAATTTATGTGAAAGAATTACCTTCTTCTAGTTTAGGAGCAGGTATTGCTGGAGGGCTCTTCCTAGGGGACAGCTTCTTTCCAGCCCAATCTTTGTGGGAGACGTCATGACCTTAAATAGATTTAAAAAAATAAATAAATAAACAGCTTTTGTTTGCTGTAAGGCTTTTAAATGAGATGGCTTCAAATATTCTGTTAGGTCATATATGATTTCAGGCCTATCTCACGCATTCACTCACTTTCAGAACTGACTTTAATTGCAGTGGATCGGGAACATATTCCAGAAATCCTAGTCATGTGATGAAAACATGGGTCCTATACGGCCACTGGGGCAATTTATTTTTTTTTATTAGTCAATCCACCTGGCATTCATCATCTATCTGGCTTTATCCTGAACTCTTAGTGGCAAGCCTGTGTCTATGGAGCTTGAATTGCTCTGGTTTCCTCCCACTGTCCAAAGACATGTAGATTACACTAATTGGCATTCCCAAATTGCCTGATGTGTGTCAATGATCATGAGTGGGTGTATATGTGTCCCCTGCGATTGCTTGGCGCCCCATCCAGGGAGTACCCCACCTCGTGCCCCAAGTTTCCTGGGGTAGGCTTGAGACCCCCTACAACCCTATATACAGGATAAAGTAGTATACACAATGAATGGACTACGCCAAAATAAATCAGTCACATTTCAAAGTCATTCGTGAAATGACTGCCAGGTGGCACAAAGTGTAATTTTCAGGTTTTTTTTTTTAAATAATTAGAGCTAATGTCATAAAAAAAGTTATAATATTTTGTATGGAAGAACTACTACAGTATTTGGTAATTTCCACATCTGAGTACTTTATACAACAAACATGAAAAATGTCTGACATTTACTGCACAGTAATGAATAATAAAAAAAGAAAAAAATGTTTAGACAGATGATCAAGTTCACAAGCTGACAGTTTTATTTGTACAAAAAAATAACTGTTATATAGCCTCTCTCTGTTTGTATGTTTATTGTTGTTATTTAAAAAAATACATTCAAAGACATCAAATTTTAAATATAGAAATAACTGAAAAAAAGACTTTCAGAATAGAACATTAGAATAGCTTAAAAAATGTATTGTCTTACATTTGTTTAAAAGTTTCATTGGATTTTTTCTGTAATTTTTGTTGTACTAAATAATATTTATGCAGTATAATCAGGGACTCTTAATTCACTATTCATTCTAGGTTGTTGTGTTGTAGTGTTCCTGCATGTGCTTTACAATGTCAGACAACATTCAAACTCAATTAATGCACTCCTCCTGCCCCATCCTCTCTGACTGCTGTTGACTTTGCCACATTATGATGGGAAAATTGCAGCAATCGGCCAGTCCTTCGCTCCCAACACCACTCCTCCACCAGAGCTTCAGGACCTTCCCTTCCCTCCCTTAGCAGAATTCTCCAACCTGTCATCTGATGAGATTCAGGAGATCATCTTGTCATCCAACCCCACCACCTGTTCATTAGTCCCAATCCCTTCCACAATGCTCCAGGCCATACCATGAGACATCCTTCCCTTGACCACAACCATCATCAATCATTACATATTCTATATCATCTGGTCATGTTTCTGCTGCTTTTAAGAAAGCAAGGGTTATTCCCATCCTCAAGAAACCCTTCCTGGACCCAACAGAAGTTAACAACTACCGCCCGGTATCACTTCTCTTTTTTATTTCCAAAATTCTTGAAAGGACTGTTTATAACCAAATGTCTCTTTATCTCTTACAGAACAACCTTAAAGATCCAAACCAATCTGGATTCAAAGTGGCACATTACACAGAGACTGCCCTTCTATCAGTAATTGATAAGCTCCATCCTGCATGAGCTAAACTGTCATCTGTCCTCATCCTCCTGGACCTGTCAGCTGCATTTGGCACAGTGAACCACAAGATTCTATTATCTAGAAGACTCTCTACTAGTGTCCCACAGGGCTAGTGTCCCACAGGGCTCAGTACTTGGTCTCCTTCTGCTCTCCCTCTATACTCGTTCTCTTGGTAAGGTCGTTTCATGACCCAGCATTACCCAACCCAACAATGTGTTTAAAGTCCCCGAAATAACCCAGCATTTTTTGGAGTGTAGATCAAAGAAAGTCACAAGATCAGAGGCTTGGGTTTAATCTTACGTTTTTATAACAGTCATCGCCTGCTAAAAGGTTTATTTGGCAAAACTTTAGAGTGCCATTTTCTCTAGATCACTAGGTGGCACTAGTAGCTCTAGATGTTTAAATAAAAAAAAAAAAAAGTAGAGTGAGAGGGAGATTCAGTTTGGGTCCACATGGCTCTGACTTGCAATCCTGGTTTGGGAAACTTTTTTTTGCTGCTCAATCGTAAGTGATGTTTTCTTTTTTTTTTTGTGGTATCTTGGTTTTTGTTTAGCAAGTGTCGTTCCTTTTTTATGAATGGTTGTCTTTTCTAGAGTATTTTTTATGTGAGGCCTCTTCTTAGGCCTAAGGGCCTACATATTTGCTCGATTTTGGGTGCGTCCTTGCAACTGCTCGAAATTGTGCAAAAAAAGTTTACTGCTTCAAAGAGACTACACTAAGGACATCAATTCATCATCAGTTAAGACATTCTACTCATTCCTATACTTCTATATTGGACTGGACTGATTGATCTACAATTGGGGAGTTACCATGCTCTTTCCATTACTCATTTTCTGGAGATTCAATTCCTGTTTCCATTAACCTGCTTATCTTTTGTTTGATGTTAATTTGTCTTGTAACCTGGTTTGTGAATACATATATATGTGTTTTGAGCAAATGATTTGCAACTGCCTGAAGTTTTATGTAAACATTATCACCAAAAACCAATTGAAACATCGCAAGAAATCATTCCCCCTTTACTGCAGTAATATTCCCAGTCAGAAATTGCTGGGTAGGTTACAGTTTAGATATGAAACGAACACCAATTTTCAGCATGGTATGCAGCTTTGTTTGTTTACTTGCGTTACGTTTCATTCTCATCCTGTGGTTCGCCTCCAGTGAAGGGAATGACGGCATTGCTGATTGGTTGATGCGCTGTGGTTGAAATTACGTCTTTCGGGAAAGCGCTTTGGTGAAGAGTTGGTTGCCTGGTCACCGATGGTGAACTTCTAAGTGTTTCTTCGTTGAGTTCTGGCACAAAGACTCGTTGAGAGATCTTGAAGAGCGGATGGCGCTAGTAAAGGCGGCGTAGCCCAAGCTGTTGTTGGTTGTTGAGGTTATTCTTCCAATGAAGAGTGGACGAGCTGTTTCCTTCAGATGACCATGACAAAGAACCAGTGTGCAGACATGCTCGGACACTGGGTTTTGACCCTTTGTGTCAGTCCGTCCCACAGGTGATTGGTCCAATTGGATATGGTTGTGGGGCTTAGCCACGACTCACGTGGCCACCTTTTGTGCATACATTAGGCCGGATTTCGGCTGTCACGTGTGTCCCATCGGGTTGGAGTTTTGATACCTCTTATAAAGTAATATAAAAGGAGCTCTGTTCATGCTCCCAATTTTCCATGTACACCACTGCTCTTTGAATAAAACAAGATCTCGATTCATATCATACATCCTGTATCTTACACACTTTATATTATTATTATATATTATACTTTATACCTTCATCTAAGAAAAAGGGGTTTGTACATGCTGATTATTGGGTTATGGAAAATAATAAAACATAACACACAGACATAAAACAAACTCATTGAATATACAGTATGTCACAAAATTGAGTACACCCCTCACATCTCTGCAAATATTTAGTTATATCTTTTCATAGGACAACATAAAGATGGCGCCGGTGAGGTCAGCTGCCATCACGACTGCTCCGACCTACTTTACCTTGTTTTTGCTTTTTAAGTTAATTTTCAATCACTTTAAACCGGGTAATTCATCACCATTGAGTGCATTAAGTACGATAGAGATACTCTTATTTCTATTGGTTTACAATGTACTCACAATGGCCACACTGAGCTGGCCGAGTGAGATCCTGAGGAAGAACAAAGGATGCGACGCGAAGCAGCGGCCCCAAGGAAAATGAGCCGGCGTCAGGAACAGGCTGAAAGCCCATGCACACCGCACACCCTGCTCGCCAACGTCCAGGCACTGGAGAACAAGCTTTATGACCTCAGGGCCAGGGTAAAGTTCCAGAGAGACATTCTGGACTGCAATCTCCTCTGCTTCACCGAGACACGGCAGCGGTGCCAGACCATGCCATTCAGCCGGCCGAGTTCTTCTTGGTTCACCGCATGGACAGGACACGAGACTCGGGGAAGACAAGGGGAGGTGGCATGTGTTTAATGGTGAACAGCAGCTGGTGCAACAGTGTGAGCGTTGTTCCTCTCGCACACTCCTGCACACCCAACCTGGAACTACTGTCCATCAAATGTCGTCCTTTTTATCTTCCTCGGGAGTTTACATCGGTCATAATCAGYGCCGYTTATATTCCACCWCAAGCGGACACGGACACTGCCTTATGCGAACTGCATGAGGCACTCTTACAGCACCGAACACAACACCGAGATGCTGCGCTTATTGTGGCGGGGGACTTTGACAGCGCCAAACTTTTATCAGCACATCACCTGCCCGACCATGAGCGAAAGGACACTGCTACACAACAGTCAAGGACGACTACAAGGCACAATCTCGTCCACCATGTCGCCGTCTTCCCCATGCCAAAATATAAACAAAGGCTCAAACAGAGGGAGGGCACGCACTGGACGGACCAATCGGTGGCCGCGCTACAGAACGCACTCTGATGCAGACTGGGACATGTTCCAAAACAGCTCCGATGACGTCAACGTGTTTACGGAAGCAGTTGTGGGATTCATCGGGAAACTAGCGGATGATACCGTACAGAAAACGACCATCAGAACGTTTCCCAATCGGAAGCCGTGGGTGGATAAAACCATCCGCGACGCTCAGAGATCTCGCACCGCTGCCTACAACGCGGGACTTGCGTTGGGGGACATGGACCTGTACAAGGCTGCGTCATATAATGTCCGGAAGGCGATGAAAGAGGCAGAGCAGCGTTATGGGAGGAAACTAGAGTCACAACTCCAACAGAGTGACTCTAGGAGCCTGTGACAGGGACTAAGAACAATAACGGACTACAAAGCACCAACATCCGGTATGATGAACGTGGACATGACTCTGGCAGACGAGCTGAACATATTCTATGGTCACTTTGAGGCTGCAGCTAAAGACGCTAGCGGAGCTAACGGCTACAGACAGGAATTCACTGCCAGCACCGGAAACGTGTTCATCATCTCCGAGCATGACGTGAGGAGAGCCTTCAATAGAGTGAACACCAGAAAAGCAGCAGGACCAGACGGCATCTCAGGTAGAGTTCTCAGAGCCTGTGCAGACCAACTAGCACCTGTGTTCACCGAGATATTCAACATCTCTTTATCTCAGTCGGTGACCCCTACATGCTTCAAAGAGTCCATCATTGTTCCTGTTCCGAAGAAACCCCATCCTGCTTCCCTCAATGATTATAGACCTGTAGCCCTCACCTCAGTGGTGATGAAGTGCTTTGAACGGCTGGTCAGAGACTTCATCATCTCCTCACTACCCAACACACTGGACCCACTTCAATTCGTTTACCGTTCAAACCGCTCTACAGATGACGCTATCACTCATCTTCATACATCTCTCACTCACCTGGACACTAGAAGGGGGAATTATGTTAAAATGCTTTTCATCGACTACAGTTCAGCATTTAAATACGATAATTCCCTCCACACTCACCACCAAGCCGGAGCACCGGGGACTCAGCTCATCTCTGTGTCAGTGGATCTCCAACGTCCTAACTGGCAGACCACAGGCTGTAAGGATGGATGGTCATGTGTCAGCCTCCCTCATGCTCAGCACTGGAGCACCACAGGGTTGTGTTCTGAGCCCTCTACAGTACTCACTGTACACACATGACTGCGTAGCCACTACCAACTCCACCACCATCATCAAGTTTGCTGATGACACCGTTGTGGTGGGCCTGATCACTGACAATGATGAAACGGCCTACCTGGAGGAGATTGAAAATCTGGAGAACTGGTGCCAGAGGAACAATCTCCTCCTGAACGTCAACAAGACAAAGGAGTTGGTAGTGGATTTTAGCACAAAGCAGGAGAGGAACTACCTGTCTACCTGTCATCAACAACAGCCCAGTGGAGAGAGTAGACAGTTTCAGATACCTCGGTGTCCACATCATGCAGGACCTGTCATGGTCCTATCACATCAACACCGTGGTGAAGAAGGCCCGACAGCGTCTCTACCACCTCAGGCACTTGAGAGACTTTAGACTGCCCTCCAAGGTGGTCAGGAACTTTTAGTCCTGCACCATAGAGAGCATCCTGATGGGAAACATCACGACCTGGTTCGGGAACAGCACCATGCAGGACAGACGAGCTCTACAGAGGGTTGTGTGATCAGCTGAGCGCATCATCCACACTGAGCTCCCTGACCTACACTCAATCTACAGCAAGCTGTGCTGGACCAAGGACAGGAAGATTGTGAAGGACCTCAGCCACCTCAGCAATGGACTGTTCTCTCTGTTGAGGTCAGGAAAGTGATTCCGCTCCCTGAAGGCCAATACAGAGAGACTGTGGAGGAGCTTCTTCCCGTAGGTGATGCGATCTCTCAACCACCACACCACAGAGTATTGACTGACCCACTGTACACACTCATGCTTCTTGCACTCTCTCTGGACATTCGGGACAATCATCGACCCTAGTGGTCACTGCACACCTTTCACATTACTATTTATTCTATTATGCACAAGTCACTTTAAGTATGAACACTTTACAACATACTTGCACACCCCCTGGACATTTCTATTTATACTCCACTCCTTCCCACACAAAATTCCAAAACACTATATTTTCTATATTGTACACCTACGTACACCTAGGCTTTCTTATATTTTCTCATATCTTATATCTTTTTTCTATATTGTACACCCAGGTTTTCTTATTTTCTTACATTTCTCTTATATTTTTCTTATTGTATATTTGTATATTTGTACTGTACATATTTTATTCTTAGTTAAATCCATTTCTACTTTCTTTATTATATTCATTTCGTATAAATAGTTTTTAATAGTCTTTAATTCTAAGGTCAGGGCAGTCACCTAAGCATTTCACTGCATATCATACCGTGTATGACTGTGTATGTGACAAATAAAATTTTAATTTGAAATGACTCTGACACAATGAAAAATGAAAAGTAGTCAGTGTAAATCTTGTAAAGCAGTGCAAATTTATTGTCCCCTCAAAATAACTAAAAATACAGTCAATAATAGCTGAACCCCTGGCAACAAAAGTGAGTACACCCCTAAGTGAAAATGTGAAATGTCAATATTTTGTGTGGCCACCATCATTTTCGAGCACGGCTTGAATTCTCTTGGCCATGGAGTTCACCAGAGCTTCACAGGTTGTCACTGGAATCCTCTTCCACTCCTCCGTCACAACATCACGGCGATGGTGGACATTTGACACCTTGTGCTCCTCCACCTTCCTTTTCAGGATGCCCCACAGGTGTTCTATGGAGTTTAGGTCTGGAGACATGCTTGGCCAATCCATCACCTTTACCCTCAGCCTCTGTAGCAAGCCAGTGGTCATCTTGGAGGTGTGTTTGGGGTCATTATCATGCTGGAACACTGCTCTGCGGCCCAGTTTCCAGAGGGAGGAGATCATGCTCTGCTTCAGTATGTCACAGTATGTGTTAGAATTCATGTTTCCTACAATGAACAGTAGCTCCCCAATGCCAGCAGCAATCATGCAGCCCCAGATCATGACACTCCCACCACCATGTTTGACGCTAGACAAGACATACTTGTCTTTGTACTCCTCACCTGGTTGCCGCCACACGCTTGACACCATCTCAACCAAATAGGTTTATCTTGGTCTCATTAGACCACAGGACATGGTTCTAGTAATCCTGGTCATTAGTTTGCATGTCTGCAGCAAATTGTTTGCGAGCTTTCTTGTGCATCATCTTTAGAAGAGACTTCCTTCAAGGACGACAACCATGCAGAGCAATTTGATGCAGTTTGCGGTCTGAGCACTGACAGGCTGACCTCCTATCCCTTCAATCTCTGCAGCAATGCTGGAGGCACTTGTCCATCTGTTTTCCAAAGCCAATCTTTGGATCTGACGCTGAGAACGAGCCCCACTGACTGATTACAAGATTGTAGACACCTGTGATGCTAATTAGTGGACACACCTTGAATTAACATGTCCCTTTGGTCACATTATTTTCAGTATTTTCTAGGGGTACCATCATTTTTGTCCAGGCCTGTTCCATGAGTTTATTTTTTTAAATAATTCCGTTGAAGCATGGTTGAAAAGCAATGTCTGACTTTCATTTGTTAACATTCATAGAATTCTTATTTATTATTACTTTTGTCAGATTAAAGTTATTTCTGTGACCATTGTGAGGTTTTCTTTCATTGACCGAAGGGTACCAACAATTTTGTCCAGGTGTTTATATGCTAAAAATATTTCACTTAAATATTACAGATTAAAACAAGAAAAGAAGACGTGCATACAAAATGTCTAGGTCGTTATTTTACAAAATCTGAACATATTCAGTAAATTTACACAAAGTATTTGTAACAATGGGGGTCGCACGAGGGGCAGAGCCACGCTTAAACTGTTCTGATCCGCAGGCTGCTACCACACGGAGTTCTGAACAGGCACCGGCGCGGCCATTTATACCGTTGGTTGCCAGACAGACTAAGGGCGCTGTTAAAAGACAGAGGCAAAGCCCAAGCTTCTGTCTGTCTGAAACTCTGGCAAGAGAGAGAGTGGCACGAAGCATCTCAGCGTGCGCACTCAGTTTACTAGTGCCACAACCCCCTGCTCTCTCTCTCAAATAAGGGCATAAGCCCCGAGACGATACAAGTTTTTGCTTTAGTTTCCAGAGCCCGTTCGTTCTCGCGTAGAGAGATTTAATTTGTTTTCAGTTTCCTTTTGTTTCCATTTAAATTGTTAATTAATAATCCCACACCATCACATACTCCTATTTCGTTTACCCATCTAAAGTCCTGCGTAGGTAACATTTTTAAAAGTAAAACTGCAAGTAAATTACAAACTGCATGTAATGTAAAATATGAATAAAACAGTATTCGACACACATATATGATATGGAAGTATATACAATGAAAGAGTGCTCAAATGTAAATCAAACGCAATTATTAAATTATTGTGTATATTTAACTTCATTCACCCGTTTAAGTTACATGGAAAAATAATGTGCCTACCAGTCCATTATTATTTTCTGTTCACATTTAAAGATGCACACGCATGTGCAAAAAGACGAAGCACAACAAAGAATACGAAAGTGTATAATCTTTAATAAAGTTAGCCTAAAACAATATTGTCTCCAATGCTGAAGAAAACATGATTTTGTTTTTGTTTATTTGTTGAATACAACGTGACAGCGCGGTCCGAGGTGAACACATGCAGACCCCCAGTTATTGTAATGCCTCTTCTCACCTTTCATTCATTATAGGTGTGAAGTTATCAAACCGGTTTCACTTATGGGGGAATTGGCAGAATTGAGGGGAAATGAATTAACAAGACCGAGCAGACGTCTCTGCCTAAAATTTATTTCACCAGCAAACCATAAACATAAATAGAAACAAATAAAATGTTTAATGGTATCAATTAAATCAGAATTGATACCATTAAACATTCATAGTTGGATTTGATACTTTGAGTGTAATTCATACATTTACTGAATATATTCACATTTTGTAAAATAACGTAACCCATTTCCTTCCTGGACCTTTTGTCTGCATTACAATTAACGGAAGCTCAGCACGTCTACTTACCTTGTTTTAATCTGTAATATTTGAGTGAAATACATTTTGCATATATATGCTTAAATATTCCTTTTTATTTATGGTCTGGTGATGTATGTTTGATCTGCATTATTSCAAGAGGCGATGACTTTCTCGGGGAGTATGTCTGCACCTTTTGTAAAGTGAAAGTACGAGCCGCAGGTTCACGCACACCGATGAACAGCTTTATTTCAGTCATAAATCCACAATCACATTCCAGCTATTATTTCCAGCCGTGGTCAAATAATGGATGAAATAATTATTCAATGCTGGACACAAACAGCAAAAAAGACAGATGATTATTTTCATAAAAAAATCATCATAAAATATTATTATTGTAAAACTAAATAAAATTCATGTTTGCTTCAGCATTGGAAACAATATTGTTTTATGCTAAATAATTGTACACAATTTTTCGTTGTACTTTATCTGGCTTTTAGATAAAGTTCTTCCATGCGCCATCTGGCGGATATTCAGTGAAGCACAACACATTTATTTAAATTCCAGAATGTTGCTTGAGGAATCTCACGGCATGTAGCGCGCCAAATTGCGGGATCTCGCTGGAAAAAGCATTCTTAATGGCCAGATCTGTACACCACTGTAGTCAAGATCAACTGGACTTTTATGCCTCCAGGTGCAGCAGACTTCCTTTCCCAAGGTTAGGTTTCCTGCTTCTTCATGTTAGAGATGCTGTTTTGTATCACAAATCAGATGAGATTATTGGGATGGCACCATGCAGGCTGGCAGAGGGGTTCTGGAATGTGATCGCTTGATTGCTCTCTTTGGGGGCCTGTTCATCCATATACCAGATTAACATGGAAACATTCAAATCTCGATTGGGTTTCCTCGTTCAGTAGATGTTGTATTGGCAGTTGGAGAGATTGTTTAATTAATTAAATCTGCAGCTCATATGAACATTGCTATTGTAAACTTTATTGATGAGATTGAAAAGGTGGATAAAAAGTTATTGAAAGACGTTGTTAATGACACGCTTGTGTGTGTTGCTTCTCTCAATATCAACAGTGGATGAGGCCAAGAGCTGAAAGCAACCGTCCTTTCTCTGACGGAGTTTCCAGGAAAAATACATGTTGGAAAAATGGATACACTTGAATAGATTTTTTCTAAAAGTGACCAATGGGTCAGTCATCTTTTTCAGTAAAAGGTTCACAATTATGGAACATGATACCATTAGAAATTAAATCAGAACTCCGTGTTCTCCACAAAGCTGAAACAATTGCTAAAACAGCAACAGCAATGTGAGCATTGAGCAAATTGGTTTGGACAGCTGAATTCACACTGGTAACGTTTGTGCTTTCTCACTGTATCCTGGATGTCATACACTTTGTATTTGTGACTTGGTTTGGAGTTGTACATGTCCATGGTTGTCAATGTTTATTTATTAGGGCCCAAGCACTATGACATCAGCCCTATGTCTTCATAGTGTGTGAAGGGCCCTCTTGTTTTCCTTAGGATTATTTTTTTCCCAAATCATGAAAAACTCATGAAACTTGGCAGACAGGTTGGAATCTGCTGCCATCAGGATGCCTGAGAGTCTCGTGGCCCGGGGCCCAAAGGGCACACGAAACTCGGTACACATTTAGAGATCATCGAGCCGATCAACTTTCGCGCTACATGTCCTGTGTTAAACTCAACAAGAGGCCGGTTATTTTGGGTCGTTCGCAAAAACGCACCCGATGGATTTTGAGATACTCCTCCTAGGGAATTTATACAATCGCTACCAAACTGGGCCAAAGAGATCTAAAGACATTGAGGATGCAAAATTGCGGAGGGATTTTTGATATCTCAAACAGGTCAGCCGTGCTAATGTCTTAAATGTACGCCGAAAAATGATTAATAACGTTCTGTGTGGCATTATATTGAGTGACATTATATTCAGTGACACCTTCTGTGACATCACGTTCAGGAACATCAGAGTGTGAGGCTTTTCTTCCAGCACCTGCGGCCTATTGTACACACATACACATCACAAATGTTAACACACACAAACACATCTCACACACTAACACACACATCACTAATGTTAATACACACAGACTCGAACCATACACACAAACAAGCACAAACACACACACACACACACACACACACACACACACACACACAGGCATGCTGCATGCACACACACACCTCTCACGATGCACACACCCACCCCTCTCTCACGACGCGCGCACACATACACACACACACACTAATGAGTGTAACTTGGCACTTGGGCTGCAAATTAGCCTTGTGCTATATGCCTCATGTACGCTGCATCGGTTGCCTGTGTGCAGCAATTAAATAAACAAACAAATAAATAAACGATTACAAAGGGGTTAGAAATTACTTTTTTGATAACAAGGAGGATTTTTTTTTTCTTTTTTCTACACAAACATGAGCAGTAGACAGAAAAAAAAGGTTTAATAAACAAGAAATCTTCAGACTACAGAAATATAATAGCACAATGTAAAATTTTCTCACAGTGAGCACAATAAGTAACTTAAAGATCTCGTCACACAACGTAAATGGAACTAAAAATGTCAGGAAGAGGGCTCATATTTTTGAATTACTAAAGTTAAAAAACATAAATGTGCATTTTATTCAAGAAACAGAGTAATATTTTAAATGAAACTGACTGGAAAAGAGAGTGGGATGGAGAGGTAATTTTAAGCCACTCTGTTAGATCATCCAGTGGAGGAGTGGCTATCCTGTTCTCCAAAATCTTCTTACCAGAATCGTATGGTTTGAAAGAAATGGTGCAAGGCAGATTAATGGTGGTGAAAGCCAAATATGAGCTTTTCACATTGGTATTCATAAATGTTTATGCATCAACAGGAACTGAGATGGTTCAGGACTTTCAGGACGTTTTGGTGTAGTGTTCTCATTGTGGCCCTAAAGAGTTTTTATTCCTAGGAGGTGATTTTAACTATACTGAGAATGATGAAAAAGAATGTGGTTCTTTTTCATCATTCTCAGTTAAAGAATGTACGATTCTCCCTGTTGTTTCTGACCACTCGATAGTGTAATGTTTTCATTGCTAAAATCAAAATAGAATTGGCTTAATGGCATTATAAGATGGCATTAGTTACATAAAATTTTAAAGAAACTTTTATTTATTTTTGTAGACTCTATAGAACCAGAAAAAATATTTCATGTCATTAAAACAGTGGTGGGATTTTGGAAAAAGAGGAAATCAAGCAACTCTCAAGAGTATACCCTGAATACCTTGGGACATTACCAAATCTATGAATGATCTGGAGATTGCAGTCCACTGCAAATTGAGATTGCTCGGGAAACCACAAATCCAAAAATAGGACTTTGTGGTCGGAATAACATCATTAATTATGATTTTTTTTTTTTTTTTTGACTTTTTTTTAAAGGACTTGTAGCTACAGTACCACAAATCTGCAAGAGAGTGGTTTTAACCCTCATTCCAAAAAAAGTGACTTACAGGATATTAAGCACTGGCATATGTGCATATGGTGGACCAACATTGGCATCAGTAGCTGGCCTGAAGTCATTTTGTCCATTGACCCAATGCTGGCCCACTGGTGGGGCCAAAGATAGTTTGGGCCAACATATGCAATGCCTTTGGCCCAATAAAGTAGTGCTATCCAAACGTCTGGCCGATAGGCTAAAAACAGTAGTAGCGCAAGTTATTTATACGACCCAGACGTACTGTTTCTGGCAGGTCAATTTTTGACAATGTGTCACTAATTCTTGATGTTTTTTGTATATTGGTGTTGGTTTGAGTTTTCTAAACCAAAGAAAAGTCTTTTGACCAGGTTGAGCATGACTAACTTTGGAAAGTTCCAGAGAGATTCGGCATCAGTCCTGGACTTATTGCCAAGATTAAGGTAATGTACATTGAGAGGATACTGAAATGATGTACTTTGTAAACTTCTTAACGTTATCAGAGGAATAACACAAGGTTGCTCCATGTCTGGAATGTTATATGCATTTTGCATTGAACAACTACTGAGAAATATACAGTACGCTCTTCTGTTTCTACCTGATTGTAATACATTGTTTTATCAGCTTATGCATATGATGTGGTTATCTTGGTAAAACATCAAAAGAGGTTAATAACCTATGTAAAAATAAGAGAATGCATCTTCTGCAAAAGTCAACTGTTCAAAAAGTGTGAAGCCTTAACGGCAGACAGGTGGGCTACTAGAATTTCTCAGCTTCCTGGAGGGCTAACTTGTATGAGGGAAGGTATTAATTACTTAGGGGTTTATCTTGGTTATAGCAAATGGTCCAAAAGAACTGGAAGGGAGTCGTGGCGAAGGTACAGTAGAAGTAAAAATTAACAAAGTGGAAATGGCTCCTGTCTCAGATGCCATACAAAGGACAAGCTCTAAGAAGGAGGGCAGGGTTTAAGATACCTACAGAGTAGACTAACAGCTTTTAGAATACAATTTGCCAGGAAGTGATTGTGTTGTGGAGACCGCTAACAAGTTGACGTACATACAGTAAATTAGTGACTGTTAACGTTGCGTACTGGACCTTTTACATGCGTGTACATACTGTACACGCGCAGTTACTCACACATTATGTTAATGAACAGCGGTGCCTGAATGTACTACTAAGCTAACTGCTGCTACATAACTCTATACAACTCTGTCTACACAGACCTCGCAGGCAGCGACGGCGGTTTCGGACGAGACCCGGCCGGACTTCTACAAAGCGCAACAGGTAATGACGTTTTGTCTAGGCTTCTGATTGGCCCACTGTTGATTAAGGAGGCTCCTAACAGCGCTTAACAGGGCGTTTTGCGTTTTCATGTGGACAAAGATATTTTTAAAATCTAGGTCATGTGGACAGAATCCTTTTTAAAAACGCAGAAGAAAAAAATCTCTGTTTTTAAGAATACCCGGCTACGTGTGGACATGGCCTAAGACTGATTGGCAGCTTGATTTTGCATCATCAGCAAAGTATCTATAATTGCCTTGTGGAAATTCTGCATGAAGGACTGTGGGCAACATTTGAAAGCATGTTAGTACCATCCAGGCTGGTTGAAACATTAAAAGCACTGTAAGAAAAGTCTTTAGTGTCTCTCTAGACACTAGAGAGTTCAGAGAGATGAGTAACTGAATAAATATGTTGTTAGAAAAATGATGGAAGCGGACACAAAAGGAGGAATAAATATTGGAAATCAAATGGTCATAGATCCGAAATTTGCAGATGACATTAATATACTGACAGCAAATAGAATAGACCTTCAAGCAACAACATGCATTTGATGAAAAGAGAAAAGGATACAGCTTATACATAAACAAAGGCCAGACTAAAGTTGTGGTGATGGGAGACAAAGCAGATATACAGCTTGACAGAGAGAAAATAGGATGTGTAGATCAGTTTGTATATTTGGGCAGTTTGATAACAAGTGAAATTACTAAAAGACTTGCTATTGTAGGATCCACCAGGATATGTTGCAGGTGGAGTATAGTTCTCGTGTCACTGAATGAAATCTGGAAAATTGGGACCATCTGTAATAGTCAAACTTAGCATACTGATAACGTGTATTCTCCACACTATTTGATACCTGTGAAACATGGGAACTGAGAAAGAAGGACATTGCGAAATGAAGTGCTTTTTAAATTAAATGCCATAGAAGGATTTTGTAGATTGGGTGGAGACAAAAGATGACAAATGAAGAAATCCAAAAAGATCATAGGCAAAAAAAAATATTGCCGAAGTTATCAAGGAGGGTAAAGTGGGTCCATTTGGGCATGTTTGCAGGATGGGAAAAGAAAGATTAGTCAGATTGATAATAGGGAAAAAAAGAAACAGCAAGGAGATTGATGACATCAAAGAATGGGTAGGAGTAGGGGAGTGTACAGCAATAAAACGGCTAAGGAAAGAAAAGGATTCTGGAAAATATGAGGATGGGTAAGAAACTGAGCATTGGCCTGATTAGATAGATAGATGGACAGACAGACAGACAAACTGACTATAACCATGTCATACATTTTGGATTTTTGCCAGTTTTAAATAAAGCATTCAGCTGGCTACTTTTACAATAACTAGCTCTTCTGATCACAACAATATTAAACAAGGCAAGTTTGTTAACTTTATAAGAAGTTACATTGGGCCAAATTTGGGTATTCCCCTTACAATTCCCCAATGTTTTACCAAAATACATCAACAAATGATAAACAGCACCTAGGGGAAGATAGGCCATGTCATTTGTAGGATGAGTAAGATGAGTGCTCACATTTTCTGTTGTTGGAATCAATGTTGTACTCCACTGGGTCAGGTAATGCCTTGGGTGATTTCTTTAACAAAAAAAAAAAAAGGTTTTCTGTTACTTTTAAGTGCAATTAACTTGGATTTCCTATACCTAATTGTTATGTTTGTGTGATTGTAGCATGTGAGGCATAATTGCAAAAATTAAGATATAAGAAGAGTATAACTCAACAGTAAACCAAACAGGTGAAAACGGAACAGATGCAAGACAGTGAACTAACTGAAGACATGACTATTTATAGCCATGCTAATTGGCAACCTCTGTACAGTTGAGTGCTCCCATCACCTGACCGAGCTGCATTCTGGGAATCGAAATCCGAAAATCTTTGGGCGCCCTCTAGGGTTCATTCCTGTCACTAATTCTTTCACAGAAGCAACTGCATTTTGTTCCTTATGCCGGGCAGCACTCTTTTCTACTGTATTTTCCTAATATTTAACAATTACCACTTTAGGTGTGATCTTGGCTGGTCTTGGTGGTGGTGCTGCCTGTCTTTGAGGATTTAAGGGCCTTGAAGGCCTTTCTGGGTAGCCTACACACAAAAAACAATGAAATAAAAAAGGAAATGCTTTAGATACATTCATACATCCTTTATATATTTATAAAACACCCACTAAAGAAGAGGCATTGACATTTTGGGAGGACGTGCTTTAATAAAAGAACTTCAAAAAAGTTAGTAAATTTAATTTTGATACAAATTAAAACTAGCAAAAAAAAAAGTACCAAGGTATACATCCTCTTCTACAAGTCGATGCTGAACTTTTATGGTTGGACGCTCACAAGGGGGAGCTTCATATGTATCACCATCTTCTTCAACCTACAGAAAAAAGCAAAGAGAAAAACATGATTGATTATTGATTACAGTTGCTGCCATAGACACCATCCAGTGTATATA
>QMIH01001621.1:6220-53640 GCA_003987875.1 Clarias batrachus | reverse complement strand
CAATAGATTGTGGCAGAATAGATTTTTTAAACTAGCCAATACTGTGTGTTACTGTGTTAATACCACTTTTAAAGCTACGTTGAGCATGATATTGAGCCCGATGGATGACAAAACATCATATGACCCTACTGTGTTGCAATATTTTGCTTGACCCCCTCAGTAGCTATTTTGAAGTTATATTCATTTGGCATAGTTATTTTACCACTTTTGGGCTAAATTTCTCAATTCCTTTAGCAGGACCATTGGGCCCAAGTCCATAATGGCTTGATGTGCAGATTTGAAACATAGGAATAATTATTATAACACCCCAAAGATGCATAAGCTAATTCATGTAATTTCAGCATGTGCTGTGCCATAAGGAATATGCCAGCCACATTTTTAGTAACTAGGTGATGATTACAATTCTAGTCACAGATTATCAGAATTAGCAGAAATTTCCACTTAAACAGTGTGCACTGAACATGTCAATCAAGTATTGTTTAAGACCCTAGTGCCATTAAATATATCACCCTCAGTGCTTGGACCCCAAAATGTCTCACTGGAAACTTTTGAGTTAAAATTCCAACCCTGGCAAACTGCCACTGCAGGCCCCTTAAGCAAGGTCCTTAACCTTCAAGTGCTCAGTTGTATAAATCATATGAATTTATGTAACTCTGGATTAATTGGGCTGCTGCTTTTAATAAATTTTGACTTGGAAACGAACAAGTCTTGGTTTACAAATACCGAGTATCATGTATCACGCATGCGCTTGTTTTGAGGCAGAGCGTCACGTAAATCACAACTGAACCAATGTTTTTTCTCTCTCTTGCGCTGCGGAATTGTGGGTAATCGTTTCCCCTGCTGGGTTTTAGTGTGTGTCTCTTACTCTTATAATCAATATCTGTGCACGCATGTACTGTTTACTACAACACTGTGACCATGTGTGTGCGTAAAAAATATTTTATTTTGTGTCTGTATGTGTGTGTGTACAGCGCACGTGTACTGTTTATTATAACACATGTTCGCATGTGTAAAACTAACCTCTCTAATGAGATGTGCTTTTAAGTTCATCTGCATCAGCCTGCACTTTGTATCTGTATGCGCGTGCACGCGCGTCATTGGACACTGTTGTTAGAGACACAGTGTTCGAGAGATTTTTTTGTTTTTCCCGATAAAACAGTGTTTCCAGGGGGGCGTGATGTGGACGCGGTTTTAGTGAGCTCCTCGCAGGTGAAATTTCAACTAAATAACAAACGGACTCAGATGTTTATTTTATTAATATTTTGACCATGATGTGACTTATGAACACATACTCGCACAAAATTAGTGGATACCGTTGCAAATGAGACGGCTATGAGACGCGGGCTAGCACGGCTAGCTCGGTCGACCCTAGAGGTATTCACGAGGGGGACTCACTCACTGCTGAAATGTTCAAGCAATCGCTTGAATCCTTAAAAAATTACATTTGTGTTAAGATTGAGAGTTCGATCAGCGGTCTACAGATAGACATAAATTGTGTTAAAGAAGAGCTGACGTTGGAGAAGAGGGCAACCACCCGACTGAATTTGTTTCAAACTTACTTCGCGACCTGTTGAACTTGGAAGAGAAGCCGCTGCTCAACCGAGCCCACAGGTCACTCCAACCAAAATCCAAGCCCGATCAGTCACCCAGACCCTTCATTGTTAGGGTTCACTTCTTCCAAATTTGGGAACAGATTCTCTAAACCGCGCGCCAAAATGGGAAGCTGACCTACAAGTTAAAATCTGTCTTTCTTTTTCCCGATCTTACCTCTAACGAGGCAAAGAAGAGAGCGGCTTTTGGTGAAGTGCGCAAACACCTTCGGAATGTCCAAGGAGCTCTATTCGGATTTCGTCCCCCTGCCAGATTTCGTATTACACTTCCAGGTAACTCAGAGCAGCTCTTTACAGATCCTCATAAAGCGATGGAGTATGTAAAAAAAAAACACCAAGACCGTTGATGCTAATGGAACTACGGATTTGCCTTAACTTTCGGTGGGAACTCCTTATGTTCTACAGTATTTGCTGTCTTTCAAGGACAATCGTCCATCCCGCAGTTTTGTATGGTATTTTGCAGTTTTGCAAGGTAAACCTCTGCAATTATCTGGAAGGATTCACACTTTGCTTTGACAAAGTGCCTCGTGTTACTTTTCTTTTATTATTTTTATTAGTACTCACTTAAATTGCTGTTTAATTTCGAAGTATGCCTCGACCAGTGTGCTATTTTATTTATTTTTTGTGTGTTATTATTACCTTTTTTCTCCTAAAATCATAACTGTGCACAATGCACTGGCCTGTATGGTGTGTAGTTTATCTGAAACAGGTTATTATTATTATTTTATTTTTTTGTTAAGGTAAACACTTATGTTATGGACTGTATATTTAATCTATGTCGGCTCACCTGATGATGCGCTTAGTTTTTTTTTTTTTTTTTTTTGGCGTATCCTAGTCGGAAAGTTTGTCTGCGTTTTCTTGTATTAGATGGGGATTTGCATACACCAGGTTCAGGGAGGTGTTGAAGTGGGTGGGGGTTATAGGTTTGTGGAGTTTTTTTGTGTGTTTGTTGGTTTATTTGATGTTTTTTCTTCTCCTTTTCAAGATGTTGTGGCTACATTTTATTGGTTGCACAATCAATTTTTTTTTGTACATTTTTAATATCTCTGTATACATCTGTAATATTTTTCTCTCACCTTTATATCTATAAACAGAGTCATTAATTCTGTAAACTAGAATGTAAAAGGTCTTGGCTGTCCTTCTAAGTTTAACAAAGTGATAACTCGCATGGATGGCTTACAAGCTAAAATTGTCTTTTTACAGGAAAACCATCTTAATATCTCTGACCATGCTAAATTGCGTAGAAGATGGGTCTCACAATCTTTTCATTCCTTATTTTCTAGTAGAGCAAGGGGAGTCGCTATCCTTATTCGTAAAGATATTTCTTTTAATCCCTCAGATGTGCTGGCTGACCGCAACGGCAGATACACCATAGTATCTGGGCTATTGTTTAACACACCGGTGACATTGGCTTATATTTATGCACCTAATTTTAAAAAGTTTTTTTCTGCTGTACCAAATTTACATTCAAGTTATTTCATCATCAGGGGAGATTTCAATCTTTTGTTTAAATCCTCAACTCGACAGAACTTCTCAAAGTCAGCAAAAATAATCAATTCTTTTCTTAATGATTATGCAGKYACAGACATTTGGCGATTTMTAAACCCATCTACACGTGGCTATTCTTTCTTTTCTCATGTTCATCARTCTTTCTCYYKCATTGATTACTTTTTAATTGATAACAAGCTCCTGTCATTGGTTCAACATTGTGCTTACAATGCAATTGTCATTTAAGACCATGCGCCTCTTGCGTTAGGCCTGAGGTTTGAATGTAGGTACTTGCAGCGCCCACCCTGGAGGCTGAATGTTCGMCTGCTAACTATTGAGGACTTTGTCCAGGTCTGACTATTTCTTCTGTCTGACTATTTCTTCCCAAATAGACTTTTTTATTAGAGTAAATGCTACCCCAGATGTAATGCACAGCACATTTTGGGAAACATTCAAAGCCCATATTAGAGGTCAAATTATATCTTACATGTCATTTGAAAAGAACAAACTGAGGAGGTCTATGGTGGCTCCGACAGATCGCATCTCGCAGTTAGAAAATTAATAAAGTAGTCCTTCATCCATCATACTTAAAGAATACTTTCTCTTAAAAGCTGATTTCGACACCCTTTTTACTGCTAAAAATTGTTTTTTAAATTGTTGATTAATTCAAGACATGATTTTAATGAGTATGGGGAGAAGGGAAATAGGCTCTTGGCCCATCAGCTTAGGCAGTCCTCTGCTTCCCATATTATACCAGCTATTAAAACACATAATACCTTACTGTCAGATCATCTTGAAATCAATAACTCATTTTAGGAATTTTATCGGTTACTGTATTCTTCTGAGCAAACCTCTGGTTACGAAGACCTTCATAACTTTGTCAAAGATCTCTCACTACCTCATGTCAATACTGATGCTGTGGAATTCTTGGATGGCCGCATTTCTTTAGATGAGGTTTGTGAGTTCTGGTGCAGATGGTTTTCCGGCTGAATTTTTAAAGAATTTTTCATTCTGAAAAAGGACAAACATCCCCATATGTGTAGGTCATACCGCCCAATATCTCTTTTGAACAAAATTCTAGCCAAAATTCTTGCTTCACGATTAGAAACAGTTCTTCCTAATATTATTTCCACTGACCAAACTGGCTTTATTAAAAATAGATTTTCATTCTTTAATGTCAGAAGATTACTTAACATCCTCTATCATCCTATCGTCTTCATCAACGCCTGACGTCCTGATATCACTTGACGCAGAAAAGGCATTTGACAGGGTGGAGTGTGACTATTTATTTATACGCACTCTTGAAATGTTTGGTTTTTATATCTTGGTTTAAACTCTTATATAAAGTCCCACTTGCTTCTGTCCGGACTAACAAAATTTCATCCTCATATCTTCAGATCAACCGAGGCACAAGACAGGGTTGCCGTCTGTCGCCTCTTTTGTTTGCAGTCGCAATAGTGCCTCTGACCATTGCTTTGTGCCAGAATCTAAAAATACCTGGGATAATCAGAGGAGGACAAGAGCATAAAGTTTCTCTGTATGCAGACGACTTGATTTTATATATTTCTGACCCGTCTAATTCCCTGCCTCACGTCCTTAAAATTTTCGATATATTTGGAAAGCTCTCTGGCTATAAATTAAATTTACAAAAAAGTGAACTCTTTCCTATTAATAATGCCGCCCTGTAGTGAGTAGTGAGCTGCCTACTACTACTTTCCCTTTTAAAGTTTCCCACTCATTTACATACCTTGGTATACACATCCCTAATTCTTTTTCTAAACTTTTTGCTGAGAACTTTCCTCGTTTACTGGAGCGGGTTGAACAGGAGTTAAAGCGGTAGGCCCTGCTCCCATTATCAGTTGCAGGTCGAATAAATTCTATTAAAATTAATGTGCTGCCCAAGTTCAACTATTTGTTTCAGTGCATTCCCGTGTTTATACCCAATTCATTTTTCTCTCGGTTCATTTATATGGAATGGAAAACCTGCTAGTAAAAGTCTTCTGCAACGTCCCAAGTCATTGGGTGGAATGTCTTTGCCTAATTTTCATTGTTACTACTGGGCCTCAAATATTCATCCTATATTACACTGGCTATATGAAGATCCTGGGGCTGATGCTTTATCATGGATCGTCACTGAATCAGCCTCATGCTTGCCTTCTTCCCTAGCAGCTTTAGTTTCACACTCCTCTTTCCTTTCCCTGCAAAAATGTTATTAAAAATCCACTTGTAAGATCTACTATAAAAATTTGGAAACAGATGAGACGTCATTTCGGATGGCAAACTATGTCCCCTATATCTCCTATTGATTCTAATCATGTCTTCAATCCTTCAATAATTGATAAATCTTTTAAATCTTGGCATGCTAAAGGTATTAGGGTAATTAATGATTTGTACTATAAGAGGGTTTTCTGGTCATTCCAGCAGATATGCGAGCAGTTTCATATTCCTACAAATCACTTTTTCCGCTACCTCCAAATTCATGACTTTGTGCGTAAAATGTTACCTCAGTTTCCTGCCCCGCCTCCATGTTCTCCATATGATCACATATTGGAGGACCCTCTAAGATGGAAAGGCATCATATCAATACTTTACTGTAAAATCTTGACCCCACTCTACACACCCCTTTCCCTAGTAAAAGCTTTTTGGGAATAAGACTTAGAAATAGTTATTTCTGATGAGGACTGGGAAGCAGCATTATATAGAATACACAAGTCTTCAGTATGTGCAAGACACGGACTTCTACAGTGCAAAGTTATACACAGTGTACATTGGACATACATAAAACTATCTAAGCACTTTCAGGATGTAGATCCGCTGTAGGTTTTCCCCAGCCTCTCATGCACATATGTTTTGGTCCTGTACAAAGCTTAGGGGTTTCTGGTCCATCATTTTTTAAACTGTCTCTGGTTTTTTAGGGAAATCTATCTCCCCTTGCCCAGGGTTAGCAAGGGATAGCCCTTTCTGGAATCAGTCCCGCATCATATTTTACAAAGATACAATCTGATTGTATAGCTTTTATTATTAGCCAAATGACTAATATTGTTGAAATGGAAGGATAAGAAGCCTCCAACATCAACACAATGGATTCGTGAGGTCCTCTTTTTTTTAAAGCTAGAGAAAATCAAGCATTCTATAAGATGCTCATCTAGCCAGTTTCAAGCTTGGGACCCTTTCAAACAATATGTCAGGGAACAGATTTCATTGTCAGACAGACTAATTTTACCTCCAGAATTTTTTTTTGTATGACATGGATTGTGCATTTTTAATTATCTTTATTATTGTTATTATTATTTTATATTTTAATTATTTATTTTTTATTATTATTACTATACATGTATGTCATTTCTCAATTGTATTAAGTTATTATATTCTTTTGTTCTGCTTTGTTTTCTGTTTTGTAACATTGTCTAAAAACTCATAAATAAAGTATATTAAAAAAAAAAAAGTGTTTCCGTTGTGTGTGTGTGTGTGTGTGTGTGTGTGTGTGTGTGTGTGTGTGTCTGTGAAACTCAAATAAAAGTAGAGGTAGGATAACTATGTAAGACAAGAAGAGGGAGAGGGGAGTGGCTCATTACTTCAGCTTCACACACACAAATGCACACAGCGCCTGCGCCCATAAACAGTAACACTTATCTGTCAGGATTTATTTTGACTTTTTTTTAAGGTAAAGTACAGGTTAATTTGTATTTACTTTATATTTTGTATTAATTATTTTAATGTATTTATTTTTTGGACTGTGGAACAAATAATTTGGTTTCCATTATTTCTTATAGGAAAAATTTATTTGGTTTCCGAGTGTTTTGAAATACAAGTCTGCTTCCGGAATGAATTATGTTTGTAATCCAAGGTTCCACTGTATTACAATCTGCATAAAAACTATGCATTATTAAAACATAGAGAGATAGCAGTGAGCCATCAACTTTATGTAAACTTTGTGTTTTGTGTCAGAAAAAATTAACCTCGATCGGAGAACAAATGCTTGGTCCCACTGAAAAAAAAAAAAAATTGGGGACAATTGTACAGACTACCAGCCCAAATCCATTTTTTTTTTGGCATATACACATTGGAATCAGTTTGTGATCAAATTGCTTTCATGTAACCTGAACCATTAAAAAAAAAACACATTAAATCTGATTTTAAAAACTCTGATTTGAACTACAGCCAGACGTTTTATGGAACCAAATTCGAATTCCTAAAGATATACCTCCATGCTCTACCCACTTAAATCAGATTTCAGACTGTCCCCTCACTCGTATTATGCACAAGTTCATCAAGTTCTTTATTGTGTGCATAAACCCTTATCTTTTATACTTTTTTAATTTGTCCTTTATTTATTTGAAATTAGATTTTTCTTTTTCTGCTTTTGATGGAGTTACTGGTTAATATAAGTTAATGCAACCACAGAGAGGCACAATCCAGTGTCTTCTTGTGCCAGTCCCAAGTCTGGATAAATGCAGAGGGTTGTGGCAGGAAGGGCATCTGACATAAAACATTAGCCAAATCAAATGATGCGAATCATTAACAGGACTTCCATACCGGATTGGTCTTGGCGCGGTTTAACAACGACCGCCACTGGTGCTTTTGATGGAAATTGGTCTACTGTTGGTCGAAGAAGGAGAGGAGGAAGGCATGTTCATAGGCAGAGAGAGAAGAGAAAAGGCAAGAGTTCAGGAGTGACAGTAAGGACTTTGAATGTTGGGACTATGACAGGGAAGGCAAGAGAGTTGGTTGACATGATGCAGAGAAGGAAGGTGGATATACTGTTTGTCCAGGAGACCAGGTGGAAAAGTAGCAAGGCTAGAAGCTTAGGAGCAGGGTTCAAGTTGTTTTACCATGGTTTGGAGAGGAAAAGAAATGGAGTAGGAGTTATCCTGAAAGAGGAGTTTGTAAGGAATCTTCTATAGGTGAAAAGAGTATCAGATAGGTTGATAAGTCTAAAGTGGGAAATTGATGGTGTGATGTGCAATGTTGTTGGTGGTTATGTGAGTTAGAAGAGAAGGAGAAATTCTGGTGTGAGTTAGATGAAGTGATGCAGACCATCCCCAGAGGTGAGAGAGTGGTGATTGGTGCAGATTTTAATGGACATGTTGGGGAAGGGAACAGAGGTGATGAGAATGTGTTGGGCAGGTTTGGTCTTCAGGACAGGAACATAGAAGGATAGATGGTGGTGGACTTTGCAAAGAGGACGGAAATGGCAGTAGTAAATACTTTCTTTCAGAAGAGGCAGAAACATAGGGTGACATATAAGAGTGGAGGCAGAAACACTCGGGTGGACTACATTTTGTGTCGACGTTGTGATCTGAAGGAGATCAGTGACTGCAAAGTATTGGTGGGGGAGAGTGTAGCCAGACAACACAGGGTGGTGTTGTGTAAAATGACCTTTGTGGTGAGGAAGGTGAAGAGGACGAAGGCAGAGCAGAGGACAAAGTGGTGGAAGTTGAAAAAGGAAGAATGTTGTGCAGGAGTTGAGATAGGCACTGGGTTGTCAGGAGGTGCTTCCAGTTGACTGGACAACTACAACTATGGTGATTAGGGAGACAAGTAAAAGGGTACTTGGTGTATCAACAGGAAAGGGAAAAGTTGACAAGGAGACTCGGTGGTGGAATGAGGAAGTCCAGGAGTGTATACAGGGAAAGAGGCTAGCTAAGAAGTGGAACATTGAGAGGACTGAAGAGAGTAGACAGAAGTACAGGGAGATGCAGTGTAAGTTAAAGATAGAGGTGGCCAAACAATGAGCATATGGAAACTTGTATGCTAGGTTGGACAGTAAGGAGGGAAAGGTGGATCTGCACAGGTTGTCGAGGCAAAGAGAGATGGAGGTATGGATGTGCTTAGGATAGGTTTCAGTAGAGTTTCTGACTAGTCTGTTTAACAAGATTTTGGAGAGTGAGAGAATCCCAGAGGAATGGAGGAGAAGTGTATTAATGCCAATCTTTAAGAACATGGGGGATGAGCAGAGCTGTGGCAAATACAGTGGAATAAAGCTAATGAGCTATACAATGAAGCTTTGGGAAAGAGCAGTGCTGAAAAAGCTAGGTTAAGGGCAGAGGTGAGCAGCAATATGGTTTCATGCCTAGAAAGAGTCCAACGGACGCAGTATTTGCTTTGAGGATGCGGATGGAGAAGTACATAAAAGGTAATAGGGAGTTAGGGACTTGAAAGCATATGATAGTAGTGAGGGTTTCATGAACTTTTTCAATAACAAAATCATAAATATTAGGCAAAAAATTCAGGCTTTGAAACCAGACAATTTAAGTAATACAGATGAACTAACAACTTCACATCAGAACTTAGAATACTTTACTTCCCTTGAAGCGAGAGAACTAATTTCACTCATCTCTTCTTCAAAATCATCAACCTGTACACACGTGGACAAAATTGTTGGTACCTTTCGGGCAATGAAAGAAAAACTCAGTGGTCACAGAAATAACTTTAATCTGACAAAAGTAATAATAAATAAGAATTCTATGAATGTTAACCAATGAAAGTCAGACATTGCTTTTCAACCATGCTTCGACGGAATTATAAAAAAAAAAAAAATGAACTTCTGGCCTGGACAAAAATGATGGTACCCCTAACTTAATAGTTTGTTGCACAAACTTTTGAGGCAATGACTGCAATCAAATGATTCCTGTAACTGTCAATGAGACTTCTGCACCTCTCTGCAGGTATTTTGGCCTCCTCACTCCTCATGAGCAAGCTGCTCCAGTTGTTTCCGGTTTGAAGGGTACCTTTTCCAGACAGCAKGTTTCAGCTCCTTCCAAAGATGCTCAATAGGATTGAGGTCAGGGCTCATAGAAGGCCACTTTAGAATAGTCCAATGTTTTCCTCTTAGCCATTCATTAGCTCTGTGTTTTGGGTCATTGTCCTGTTGCGAGACCCATGACCTGCGACTGAGACCCAGCTTTCTGACACTGGCCAGCACATTTCTCTCTAGAATCCCTTGGTTCAAACAACGACGGATGGTGCGATCCGACACTGATGTTCCTTGAGCATGAAGTTCACCTTGGATCTCTTTAGAAGTCTTTCTGGGCTCTTTTGTTACCATTGGGATTATCCGTCTCTTTGATTTGTCATGAATTTTCCTCCTGCGGCCACGTCCAGGAACATCTAGCTGCTTGGAAATGGTCTTATAGCCTTTACCTTTAACATGCTTGTCTATAATTTTCTTTCGAATCTCCTGAGACAACTCTTTCCTTCGCTTCCTCTGGTCCATGTTGAGTGTGGTACATACCATGTCACCAAACAACACAGTGACTACCTGGAGCCCTATATATAGGCCCACTGACTGATTACAAGATTGTAGACACCTGTGATGCTAATTAGTGGACACACCTTGAATTAACATGTCCCTTTGGTCACATTATTTTCAGTATTTTCTAGGGGTACCATCATTTTTGTCCAGGCCTGTTCCATGAGTTTCTTTTTTAAAATAATTCTGTTGAAGCATGGTTGAAAAACAATGTCTGACTTTCATTGGTTATCATTCATAGAATTTTTTTAAATTATTACTTTTGTCAGATTAAAGTTATTTCTGTGACCATTGTGAGTTTTTCTTTCATTGACCGAAGGGTACCAACAATTTTGTCCACGTGTGTAATATCAGATCCTATACCAACACATTTTCTCAAGCAGATAGTACCAGCAATAACAGAACAACTGTTCACTCAAGCAGTGGGTATGTTCCCAAATCCTGAACCAGCTAGAAGTAAGCTTTCTGCTCACACTGTAACTTTAGATGGTCTTTCTTTTCCATCAAATGCAACAGTAAAAGACCTCGGTGTGATTATACAGTCGTGGCCAAAATTTTTGAGAATGACACAAATATTAGTTTTCACAAAGTTTGCTGCTAAACTGCTTTTAGATATTTGTTTCAGTTGTTTCTGTGATGTACTGAAATATAATTACAAGCACTTCATACGTTTCAAAGGCTTTTATCGACAATTACATGACATTTATGCAAAGAGTCAGTATTTGCAGTGTTGGCCCTTTTTTTTCAGGACCTCTGCAATTCGACTGCCATTCACCACCAGTCATGAATGAAAGGTGAGAAGAGGGATTACAGTAACTGGGGGTTCTGTGGATGTTCACCTCACAGCGCGCTGTCGCGTCGTATTCAACGAATAGACGAAAACAAAATCTAAATCATGTTTGCTTCAGCATTGGAAACAATATTGTTTTAGGCTAACTTTATTAAAGATGATACATTTTCGTATTCAAATTTGAGGAGTTTAATACGAATTAACAAGACTGAGCAGACATCTCTGCCAAAAATGTATTCCGCCAGCAAAAAAAAAAAAAAAAGAATAAATATAAATAAAATGTTTAATGGTACCAATTAAATCAGACGTCATATTTGGAGCTGATACTTTCAGTGTAATTCACAAATTTACCGAATAAATTCACATTTTGTAAAATAACGACAACCGTTTCCTTCCTAGACTTTTGTCTGCATCACAATGAACTGAAGCTCGGCACGCCTTCTTTCCTTGTTTTAATCTGTAATATTTAAGTGAAATATATTTAGCATATATGTCTAACTATTCCTTTTTATTTATGGACATGTGTATTACGAAATGAAGACCTGTGTTCAGTTGTTCCCCGCACGGTGTATCTGCACGGAGAGTGTGTGTGCTTGTGCGCGTCTGATAGTGTTAACTAACCACCTGATTTGTGAATATGTCAACACATCTTCATTAAAACGTAAAAATGTGTCGACATTGAGCACCATCAAAAGACATGAATGAACAAAGAAATCTATTTTTTTAGTTAATGTTCTTATAGGCACACAAAGTGCTTCGGGCTTTATATAATAATCATGTTTTTTTGCTATTTGTATCCAGCATTAAATAATTATTTCATCCATCATTTGACCACGGCTGGAAATAATATTTGGAATGTGACTGTGAATTTATGACTGAAATAAAGCTGTTCAGCGTGCATGAACCCCGAATTGTCCGTAAACTTTCATTTTACAAAAAGGCAGCGTTTTGATCAAAAGGCGTGTGCGATTTATCGATAAAAATCCCAGAAAGTCATCGCATCTCACAATAATGCAGATCAAACACAATACACATGTCCATAAATAAAAAGGAATATTTAAGCATATACGCGAAATACATTTCACTTATTATTTCACAATATTACAAATTAAAACAAGGAAAGAAGACGTGCGGAGCTTCAGTTCATTGTGGTGGCGAAATACATTTTGGGCAGAGACGTCTGCTCGGTTTTGTTAATTCGTTGTAAACCCCTCAATTCTGCCAATTCCCCCATCAGCGAAACTGGTTTGATAACTTCACACCTACTGTGAATGAAAGGTGAGAAGAGGGATTACAGTAAGGGTCTGCGGGTGTTCACCTCGGTGCGCGCTGTCACGTTGTCAGTGAGTAGACTAAAACAAAATAGTTTTTATACTTCATGTAGAGTCTGAGCATTTATTTACCATGAGCTTTGTTGTATTGTTTTTAATCACTCTATACACAACCTATGATTTCACCTATGCTATTTTACAAATGGAATATTTTTTATGTTACACTCTAAAAACTGCTGGGTTAAATGTTAAAGTGCTGGTTATTTTATCTACTTATTATAGAGATTGCTTGTTAGAAATACCCTAAATGAAATTAATCCGCTGTTTTGACTACTGTTTTCACTACTGCTACTAGTGATGATAATACTGAATGGAGAAAGAGGTATCATCATTGCAGGAGAGAAGAAAATGAAGAATAAATACATATCAGTATTTAAATACGTTTATGAGCTCTGTCGCTTGCTGTCAATGGCATAAGAGAGATAACCCATTTTCGGCTTCAGTTTCAATTTTCACAGCTTCCCGCGCGCTGCCCCAGAAGCGCGCAAGATCCTTTTTCTCGATATGTGCGTTCTTAATGGCACTAAACATCTGTAAGGTGAGAAACCTCAATGGAGAATGTACTAACTCCCCCCACTACTGACTGTTAGAGCTAAATGCTGTGTTTGAACGTTTTTTTTTTCTCTCTCTACTGGGCTCTTGTTGATGACGGGGGGTCTGGTAGTTCCTCTTCTGCTAAATCCACTATCAACTCCTTTGTCTTGCTGACGTTGAGAAGGAGGTTGTTTGTCTGACACCAGTTCTCCAGATTTCCAGTCTCCTTCAGGTAGGCCGTCTCATCGTTGTCACCACGACGGTGTCATCAGCAAACTTGAGTTCGTAGTGGCCAACGAAGTCGTGTGTGTACGAAGAGTACAGTAGAGGGCTCAGAACACAACCCTGTGGGGCTCCAGTGCTGAGAGTGATGGAGGAGGAGACATGTCCACCCATCCATACTGCCTGTGGTCTTCCAGTTAGGAAATCCTGACATAAAGATGAGCTGAGTCCCAGGTGCTCCAGCTTGGTGGTGTGTGGAGGGAATTATGGTGTTAAATGCTGAGCTGTAGTCGATGAAAAGCATTTTCACATAATTCCCCCTTCTAGTGTCCAGATGAGTGAGAGCAGTATGGAGTAGATGAGCGATGGCGTCATCTGTAGAGCGGTTTGAATGGTAGGCAAACTGTAGTGGGTCCAGTGTATCTGGTAGTGAGGAGATGATGAAGTCTCTGACCAGCCGTTCAAAGCACTTCATCACCACTGAGGTGAGGGCTACAGGTCGATAGTCATTGAGGGAAGCAGGATGGGGTTTCTTCRGAACAGGAACAATGATGGACTCTTTGAAGCATGTRGGGATCACCGACTGAGATAAAGAGATGTTGAATATTTCTGTGAACACAGGTGCAAGCTGGTCTGCGCAGGCTCTGAGGACTCGACCAGAGATGCCATCTGGTCCTGCTGCTTTCCTGGTGTTCACTCTCTTGAAGGTTCTCCTCACATCATGCTCGGAGATGATAAACGCGTTTCCGGTGCTGGCAGTTTTCGCCGTAGACAGTGTTTATGTGGCTAAACATTACAAAACTGCCATGTCCCATAAAACAGTGCATCTTTAATAAGCAATATTTACAATAGAACAAACCAGGAAATAAGTGTTTGATGCATTGCAGTCCTCTATAAACTTGACACTGAATAGCAAAGGGGCTAGCTTTAGCAACAATTGGTGATTGTTTTCATTTATTTCTTTTTTGTATATATATATTTTCAAATGTTATATTTAAAAATATATATGTATAATTTGTAATATGTACATATGAAAATGTATCATTTGTTGTGTCATCTGTTTACAGCATTGGCTTAATTTATGATTGAGACAAATAGGTTTAATTGAAATCATTTTTATTAGTAGTATAAGACAGGCTTTAGCAACCTTGAACAAATCACAATATACTTTGAGCTCTCTTATGCATGCATGAGCTCTCTCTCTCTCTCGCATACACAGAAATAGCACCTGAAATGATGATTGAGACCCATGGGTTTAATTTGCATAACAAAAATTAAACCAAGTTAGTAGTAATTCAAGACAATATAAGCTCTCTCTCTCAAACACAAAGCACATCAAAATGCATAAAACCAAATGAAACTACGGCAAAATATGAACATACGGCAGATATTTGTTCCAGATATTATGCGCCATTAATTAGGTTGGGTTCTTTCAACCTGTCGGCGTGCAAATGTGTTTGTGTTAAAGCCAGCTCAGGCGAACCTGACGAATGCAGGAGCACACACACACACCTGTGGCACTTTAACCGTTGCATATGCATCTTGCATATAACTGATTAAACCTATGAACACAACTGTATTCTCTCACTCTCTCTCTCACACACACACACACACACACACACACACACATGCACACAAATAGCATGTCGCGTAAAAAAGAAAATCGCGTAAAACCCAATGAAACTAGGGCAAAAAATATAAGCAGTGAAAAACACAGTAGTATACTGTAGGTCATCCCTGTCCTGTAATAACAGGCGCTAAACCTCTGGAACCTTTTAGTTGTTTTTAGTATTGTTCTCAAGTGTGAATGTTTATGGGGATTTAATCTG
The DNA here is from genome assembly GCA_003987875.1 of Clarias batrachus. Taxonomy (NCBI): domain Eukaryota; kingdom Metazoa; phylum Chordata; class Actinopteri; order Siluriformes; family Clariidae; genus Clarias; species Clarias batrachus. The sequence continues at coordinate 38,584 of QMIH01001621.1, read as the reverse complement.
TCTCTGCTGCCGCATCTACTCACAGTTGTGATAAGTGATTAATGTCCCATCAGATCTTTGCTGGGGGAACGTTATGCAGGGATAAATGACAAAAGAAACACTGATCTGTTGTAAAGATGCGGGTTGCGTGAGATGCAGATCCGCGCATAAACTGTTCAGAACGGGCAGATCTGCTACCACAGCACAAAAAATACATAACTCTCTCTCATAGGTCCTTGTTAAGGGCATAAGCCCAGAGAGGATCAAAAGTTTTATGTTTGATTCCAGAGCCCCGTCGTTCTCCGTAGACGTTGAAGCTTTGTTTATTTTGTGCTATCAGTTTTCTTTTGTTTCCTTTCAAGTTCCCTAATTAATAATCCCACGCCACCTCCAAACGGAAAGGTCTTCCCTTGCATATCATAAGCACTCACACACACTCTTATTTTGTTAAACCCCTCTCATGCCCTGTGTAAATGCTCTTATCATTAAAACATCTCGGGGTGCGGCTCTCTATACCGCACCACGTAACATCTGTATGGGCAGATATTTGTTCCAGATATTATGCGCCATTAATCAACTTGTTATGCCAATTTTTGACTATCAGCGAAAAAAAACATCATCAAAAATATAACGAAAACAAACCCAAGCAGAAGTTACATTTTGAGCTTTACTTTTCAGCAAAATATTATCTATCAGTGTATTAAACGGAACTAGATAAAATACACCGTAATGTAAAATACATGGCCTGCATTTATATTCCATATCTACAGCTATTGTTATAGATAAATTACACATGTTACCGTGTCTTTAAGGATTATTAAGGATGTCTTGGAAAATATTGCAATAAATAATTTTATTTATTAAGAAATTAATTAATTTTAAATAACATAAGGATCATAGGTTGTGTATTGAGTGATTTTAAAAATTATGTTTTATTAATCGGTTTTATTAGATTTTTTTTACCATATCATCTATTTATGAAACTATGTTGACAACGCCTGTACAGTATATAGACCTGCTGTATAAACTGCCTGGACACTGCAGTTAACTGAAGCAGCCAATGCGCCACATGGTGAGATTATACAACATTGCAACCATCTTATTGGAAAGTGCATGGGGGCGTTTATGGGGCGGGGCATCGTTAACTGCGTCATCGCGGGGGATCACATTCGCTATATGACTTGTCATGGTTCGCTATATGACCCGCCATGTTCCAGGCGGCTGTTTCACAGGGCTCCTACTGTAAAAACTTCACTTACAGATTAGTGCATAAATACATTTGCAAATTTCACTGCTGCTAAGTAACAGCTAATTTTATTGTGGCCTTTGTACAGATACACAACAAACATTTGATTTCAGAATATTGTCCTATGTGTGTCTTCCTGGTTTTGGGCAAATCTACATAAACTCTTGTGCGTTACAACTGATTGAGCAAATGAGGCTCCCCCCTTGAAATAATTAATTGATATGTTTATACATGTCAGTGTTTAGGCATGTTTTTTAATTGAGTGAAAGAATAAGTTTAGATAACTTGGTGTGTTGATCCATAAATAACAGAACAAAATGACTTGTGTTTTCACAGTAAATGAAAGCAAACCACTATACTTACTAATTCATCCTCAGACCAACCACATTCCGCATTGATATCTAAAAAGTGAGTCATAAAATCATGAGTATAACTTTGTAATAGAGATGGACATGCTCATCTTTATATTATGTACTTTTTAACAGAATTTCTAGAATTATAAACATGAAATATTTACATGTATTTGAAAAATAATATTTTTAGTAATACTAAATATAATTATTTATCTTATACAAGGGTTGGACAATGAAACTGAAACACTGGCCAATTTAGTGTTGGAGGTTTCATGGCTAAATTTGAGCAGCCTGGTGGCTAGTCTTCAATGATTGCACGTTCCACCAATAACAGCAGTGTAAAGGTTTAATTAGCAGAGTAATAGCACAGTTTTGCTTAAAATATTGCAATGCACACTACATTATGGGTGACGGATCAGAGTTCAAAAGAGGACAAATTGTTGGTTCGCATCTCGCTGGCACATCTGTGAACAAGACAGCAAGTCTTTATGTAGCAAGAGCCACGGTATCCAGAGTAATGTTTAGCATGCCATTAAGAAGGACGAACCACATCCAACAGGAGTAACTGTGGACGCAAGAGGAAGCTGTCTGAAAGGGATGTCCAGGTGCTAACCCGGATTGTATCCAAAAAAACACAAAGCTGCCAAATGTTGGTTTCAATGGTGTCAGCAGCAAAAATCTTTGCTGTGGATAATGTGAAACATGTATTGTTCTCTGATGAGTTCACCTTCACTGTCTTTCCCACATCCGGGAGAGATACGGCGTGGAGAAGCCCCAAAGAAGCGTACCACCCAGACTGTTACATGCCCAGAGTGAAGCATGGAGGTGGATCAGTGATGGTTTGAGCTGCAATATCATGGCATTCCCTAGGCCCAAAACTTGTGCTAGATGGGCACGTCACTGCCAAGGACTACCGAACCATTCTGAAGGACCACGTGCACCCGATAGTTCCAACATTGTATCCTGAAGGCGGTGCCGTGTATCAGGATGACAATGCACCAATACACACAGCAAGACTGGTGACAGAGTGGTTTGATGAACATGAAAGTGAAATTGACCATCTCCCATGGCCTGCACAGTCACCAGATCTAAATATTATTGAGCCACTTTGGGGCAGTGACGGTTTTAGGCATGGGCGAACTGGGCAGCCCAGGACGGCATTTTTTCACAACTCCAGAGGGGCGGCATTTTGTCCGGGGGAGGGGGGTTGTTGGAGGGAGGGGGGAATGCGATGGTGGGGACTATGACTTTGGCGCGGCGGTGCCCCTGTGCAGGTTTGCTGAAAAGGTGCAGCGCTGAAGCTGTGAGAAGTGGAAAGGGGGGCGGAGGAAAGTTCACCTCTCCCAAAAGGAGATACCTTGACTTTCTTACAAATAGAGGCGCACATTTCATTTACAATATAATAAACACAGAGCTATAATTTAATTAAATTAGTTTTTTCAAAATTATGTGAAATGGCTAATAAAAAAGGCCAAAGCTGTCAGGTGCTCAATTTAGAAAAAAGAGAAAAGAAGAGGAGAAATGAGCAAAAGATAGAGGTATGTAACAATGTTCTCTCTGATTACTGTATCATGTCAATGAAGTTCTAATGATGATTAGTGTTATAACGTTAGATTTGTTAGCCATCTTGTTAGCCTAGTCTTGCAGATGCGGAGCTGGCAGAGCAATGCAATACACTAGGCACCACACTGCACTTCGAAGGGCTTGATTTGGACAGTAGAGAGCTTGTGCAGGAAATCAAGAACTTCCCTCCCCTGCCATCAAAAACAAAGACCCTCCTTGAGGTCATCAGTTTTAATCATGAAAAGGATCTATCGGAGATCTACCCCAACTTTTGGACTGCTATTGCACATACTCTGGCAGTGACTGTGGCTCAAGCAGAGAGGAGCCTTTCAAAACTGAAGATGATCAAGTCATATCTGAGATCAACCATGTCTCAAGAACGGCTCACTGGCCTCGCTATCATCAGTATCGATCAGTCAATAGGTGAGCACATCTTGTATGATGACATTATTGATGATTTTGCATCAAGGAAGGCCAGAAAGGTCAGTGTTCAGTGTTATAATTATATTTTTCTGGAGCGTGGTGTGCTTTTTAGATTATTTATTTATTCACACAATATTTAACTATATTTTATGCTTAATAAAAGTAATATGTAAATGACAGTATATTTATTTAAGTTCCAAGATTTTTTGTGATATTCTGTTTTGAGTGATTTGTGCAATAAAACAACATTGTTTCTGCAATATTATGATTTCGTGTAATTTTTTTTAATTGTGTATGGCGGAGGGGAAGGGGGGGGGGGTCCCCAGAGGCGGTCTCGCCCAGGGAGTAAATCAGTGTAGAACCGCCACTGCTTTGGGGTGTTTTAGAGGAGCGAGTCAGGAAGCGTTTTCCTCCACCAGCATCACCAGGACACTGTGCAGGACTTGTATCTGTCATTCCCAATTCCCGAATTAGTCGCAAAAGGAGGCCCTACACCATCCTAATGAGTTATTGTAGTCTAAAACCAGGCATACAGTCTTATGCAAAAGTTTGGGCACCCCTTGATAAATAACAGATTTTGGGCACCCCTTGATAAATAACAGATTTTGGGCACCCCTTGATAAGTTTTAACTGAAAAGATATTAACACAGTCTCTCTTGGAAATGGAAAAAATGCACAACGTTCAGCAAACATTGGTCCATAGTTACTTTTTATGTCATAAATGGATTTTTTTTTTAAATCAAGATAACGAGTCAAGTTAACGCACCCTGTTTACGTTCATTATTTTAAAAAAAATAAAGGCTATGTAGCTTACATAGTTTTATTATATTCTTTTTGAACATTAATCTGGCAAACCTTTTCTGATGCACACCCAGAGTCTGTTTTCTGGCTACGCTAGTATTACACATGATATAATTTAAAGGCTAGATATAAATGTATACATTTACTTCGCTTAAATTCGATGCAAATAAAAAACGGCTATATGTATTGCTATAATTTTAGTACTGCGATTGTAAATTTGTTTAAAGTTTCACTTTTTCACCGTATTTCATAAGATTTTGCCAGTGGTGGTACAGCGCAACGGGGGTCATTATTTATTAAAGAAAATTATGATGATTTAAACAGCCTACTGCATTTCATTCTTATAATAACGCAAAAACACAAGCGGGGCTGAAGGACAATGACATCTGCTGACGCAGTAGCACGTCCTGACAATGTTTTACTTTTGTAGTCATTCAGTTTCATTTATTTCAGTTAATAAATCTACTACAAATTTAAAGAACACAAATTAAAAGATGACTCAAAATCCTACATGCGTAGCTTTTCTAATTACACATGATAAAATCTAAAGGCTCACTGTGTTAACGTTTAGTTTGCTTAAATTCGATACTAAAAAAAATTTAATTCTACATTTGTTCTGTAATTTTAGTACTGTGATTATGAATTTGTTTAACTACAATGTTACATTTGATTTTATCCGCTACTACTGTACGTGCAGCTCATTAATCCTTAAGAGCTTGAACTAAGGCCTGAGGCATCAATCTATAGTTATATAGCGCCACTCAGCGGTAAAAGCTATCAAACATACAAACCCAAATGCTGTCGCTGTGAGGCGCGGCGGTGAAACTACAATACCACTTGTCTACAATCTATACATTTCTCACTGTGGAAACAACAAGCAGACAATGCTTTGCTATCTTCTTGTATCCTTCTCCTGCATTGTGGGCATCAATAACTTTTCAGAGTCTTACACAGCTGCTTTGAGGAGCCCATGGTTGTTGAGGGTCCGCAAGTGTGTGCACAAGGTTTGAAGAGTCAAAGTATTTGTAAAGCTTTGAAATTGACATTGCTAATGACAGCTCTTGCCATGCATCAGATCTAACGAGCTGATTAAGGTCTGAAACCTTGTAAAAAGATTCTGAGCCTCTGGAACTCTTAGAGTGCCCAAACCTATGCAGAGTACCATAATAATGTTTTGATTTTTCATTTTTGTTCTATTTATGGCATAAGATGTAACTATGCATCAATGTTTGCTGAAAACATTGTGCATTATTTCCGTTTCCTAGTGAGACTGTGTTAACATCTTTTCAATTAAAAAAATCACCAAAATCTGTTATGAAGGGGTGCCCAAACTTTTGCATAAGACTGTATGTGTATACTACAAAATCAATTTAATTAGATTGTGTAAAACATTACAATATAAAAATGTTTTTATTCAGACTTCAAACTTTCAATTGTGGCAGGTTAGATAATCTGTTCACTTTGGCCCTGGTAGAGGTGTGCTTGGCAGACCAATGAAGTGAAAGTGGCCATACTGTTTAAAGACCCTTATTTTGATGGGGTTGCTGGTGTTCTGGGGGGTATTCCAGAAAGCAGGTTATGTGACATACCCGGGTAAGTTTAAGAGTAAGTTTGTAAATAACCTCAACTTTCGGTTCCAAAAACAGAGGTAACTTTCTGGGTATGTTTGTAACCATAGCAACTTGCTCTCTGAAGATAAGCTGCTCGGTATCAGGTTATGTTCCAGGGTCAGTTTGTTTCAGAGGTTTATTGAGCAGTTTATTGATCATCATTCATATTTTAATGATGATCATATGGACGTGGAGGCACAAATTATACAATTTTTTTCTCGCCGGGAGAGAGTTATAAGACCGCGTATTGATGTCTTTTAATTTCCTGATGATTATTTGAAAGAGTGTTATCTTTTCAAGGAAATCATTAATTTACTTAACACATCTCTTAAAACCGCATATTGCTAATGCTCAAAGTAATTAAAAACATTGAGTACTGTTAACTTAAATAATTGCAATTAGGTTAAATTAATAGACTTTTTTGAGTATAAAAAACTTTGATATTTTAATTAATCGTGAGCACGTAAGTAACAGTAACCGTCACCTTAAAATTCCACCAAGTAAAACTCTATRGAGCRCTGGTGGCTCAGTGGTAAGTGTTTCAACTGCCATGTGAACGGCCCGGGTTCGATCCCCGCGCTGGCTTGTCTGATGTGGTGACAGCAGCAACTATTTATTTGATTTTCAACAAGTTCAACAAACTCAAAAATTYATAGTTCTCTTTACTTAAAATTGGAAACATCATCACTTAAAAAATTGATGCAACTTATTACAGTGTACGTGTGGGGTTTTTTTGCGTCATGGCATTTTTTATACAATGTGGGTGATGCAGAGCATGTGGGAAAGGCAACTGTGTGTAGAGCCGTTCACACAGTATGTCTGGCACTTAAACACTTTTTACACACACCGTAAACCCGATTAAGTTGGCAAAACTCAAAAAATTTGAGGTAATCAGTTACATCAATTTTTTTAAGTAATGATATTTCCAATTTTAAGTAAACTATAATTTATTTTAAAATTAAATTGTTGTTGGGAATCGAACCCGGGTCTTTCACACGGCAGGTGTAACACTCACCACTGAGCCACCAGCGCTCTATAGAGTTTAAGAAGGTGGAATTTTAAGGTGACGGTTACTGTTACTTACGKACTCACGATTACTTAAAATATCATAAGGTTCTGAATACTCAACAAGGTCTATTAATTTGAACTAATTGCAATTATTTAAGTTAACGGTACTCAATGTGTTTAATTACTCTGAGCATTAGGGTTTACAGTGTATAATAAAAGGGAAGCCGATGTCAAATGTGCTATTTAATACTCTCACACATTTACTCTGTCCGTTAGTTTTTGCCAAGCCAACTCTCTTTCTTTAGCCGATGCAGCCGTGTTGTTTTTTTTTTCATTATTATTGGTTTAAATTCTTCATATGCTGCATTTAAACCTCCAACTCCGCCTCTGTGAAGTATGCCGCTCGCTTTTTTTCACTCTGATTTTCCATTTTGACTCGTGAAATCGGYGATCCATTGAAAATGTCTTTATGTAGCACCGTGCACGCGCATTAACTCTGGGTAACCAGTAGGAGGTTGATTWAACTTACTCTTCTCAGGGGGTTTGGAACCGACATACTCATGGTATGTGGATTTGGGGTAAATCAACCTGGAGGTTAAGTTTTACCAAATGGTAAGTTAACCCAGCTTTCTGGAATACCCCCCTGTTGATTCTGGGTCCTTCTTTCCATGGGGCAAAYACTAAAGTTTCACTTCAGCAAAATGGTGGGAAAACTGCATGTGCTGCATACACTGTTCATCAGACAAATCCAAAGGAAAACTTGTGGCCAAACCCTGGGTTCCAGCCTAATATCACCTATCCCTGAATACCTTCCCAATCAGCTCGTTGTATAATGTCAGTTGCAGATGTACTGTATAGCGTCACAGAAAAATATTCCACCTCTTCCTGATTTCCTTTTATTTACTTGTTTACTATTGGGTTTAAAATATGCGTACAATATATAATATAAGAGRAGGAAAACATAATGAAACAACATCCTCATTTCATTTTTTTTAAAGGAGGAAAGGTTTTGTAACACTTTCAGTTATTTCAGGAAAGAAGCAAAATGCTGTAAAAGTGTTGAGACCAGTGTTACTCCTTTAAAGATCTTAGCATGATGTGCACACAGGAAAAAGCATATTCAATCATTTTGGTGCTTATGTGTTCAAAATACCATAGTTAAATCCACAACTACCAAAGTCTGCACATTAGTACGGTAATTGATTTAATGTTTTACAAAGTCCTTTAAATTTATTTTAATTAGAGAAATTCCTGTATGCCTCATACCATCATTATAAAATATGTTAAGGACAAATAATCAATAAGCACAACCTTAAACATTGGGGAATTAATATATTATAAAATCTTTTGAGTAAAAATAGGACGTACCTAGTCTTTTGGGTGGAGCAGGAGGTCCACAGTGCCTGCACAGAAGATTTAAGAGTAACATGATTCTCAAAAGCATTACATAGCATATTAATAGCAGAATATGATCAAATAATAGCTAAAGGATGCATGCCATTTTCAAATACTTACAAGTTTTTCAGCTTTTCAAAAAAACTCTGGAAAAAAATGCATAATTTGTGAATACAATTTGAAAAAAGATATAAACATACTATATGAACACTGAGTTCATAGTAAAGTCAGGTTATTGATTCATTTTCAATAAGAGTAGTGCTGGCTGCAAGGGAATTGATATGAATATACTCATTCCAGTAAAGTCACATTCACAAATATTTGAACACTGAAAAAGTTATTTTAGCTGTCAATGCTGACAGTATATTCATTCAAATGTCTCATAAACTGCCTGTCAATAGTATGCCAATCCATTGCAGGGCACATACAGAACACATATGTGCACAATGGGCCCTTTGGGAACACCAATTAGCCTAATATGCATGTCTTTGGACTGTTGGAATGAGTACCCAGAGGAAACCTACCCCAGTCAGGGGCAACTCTAGAGGGGGGCATGGGGTTGCACGGCCAACAACATTTGGCAAATGTACTGTCAACCTGACAATGCCAAACGTCATTGGATCAGAGCGCCATCACTCACTGCTTGATTTGCGAAGCGGAATCACAGATTTTCAAAATGGAGGAGAGAGATGCACACCACAACTCAACCACGACACATCACACTGTTTATGGAGTATATACAGGCAATTTATATATATATATAAAAGTATATACAAGTTTGTCTGATTTTCACGTGACCGATCAAGACTGACCGGCAAACTGCTGAATAGAGATGATTTAGCAGCAGTGCTCACCACCAGATAAATAATAAAAAGGTAAATGTTACTTTATCAGTTGTTTTTATGAATAAATGTTCAAAAATATTTTCGTCTTATGTACAAGGGCAAAGGGCATTGCTCAAGGTTTTGGAAATCATGTTTAATGTTTAAGCCTTTATATATTGCTAATTCAATCTGATTTGCTATGCCTCCCCCCCTCCCCTTTAAATAATGTGACTAATTAAATTTTGACAGGAGGAGTGCGCGTCTCTCAATGTATAATCAACATCCATGCACATGTGTACCGTTTACTATAACACTGTGACCACTGTGTGCGTGTAAAGCCACTTTTATTTTGTGTTGTATTTGTGTGTGTGTACGCGTTTTTGCGTGCGTGTAAAGCAAAAGAAAGTGTCATTAGAGAGGTTAAAGACCCATTTTCTCTCTCTGTCTGTATCAACCTGCACCAACTCAGTGTGTGTGTGTGCGCGCGTCATTGCACACTGTGCCACTTCACACACACACCCCTCCTCCTCTTGCCTTCACACACACACACGGACGGACGCACGCACGCACGCACACACACACACACCCCTCCTCCTCTTGCCTTCACACACACACACACACACACACACACACACACATTCTTAATGGAAACAATTCTCTGTCGGAATTGTTTTCAAAGGTAAAGTGCAGGTTAATTATTTTGGAAAAACTGTGAGATGTTGTGTTTCGCATATAATGTTTTTAATGAACTCCTAGGGGAATTCTCCRAACGAGTTCAAAATTTCTCAGGTCCCTCTTAAGGCCTTAACGACCAAAAGTTGTTAAAAGCTTTTGTCAGGGTTACATGGTCTGACTGTCGTGCCGCAATTAATTTTACCCTCCCCCGGCACACAGGAAATGAATGTATTTTTGCCTGTTTCTCCCACACACTTCAGTGTTTGAGTGCGAACAGATTGATGTGCCAATATGATGTTAGTCATAACGCCACCTACTGGCAGTAGCTGTTGTGTTTTGGGCAATTTTTTCCTTTCCACATGTCGTAATGCATAAGCCTGAAATTTTGGGAAACGGTTCTTATCATTTTGATTCACACACATTGCATACAAACTTACTTCTTTTTATTGTGTAAAGCTGCTTTGCGACAATGTCAATTGTTAAAAGCGCTATATAAATAAAATTGACTTGACTTGACTTGACTTCTGAACACATTGATGAGTAAAAGTTATCAAAATTTTTTATCAAAGTTCCATGGTTTGGGCGGGGCGGAGCGGGGCCGCAAATTAGATCCTTTGCCAGGATGGAAAAAGTTGCTRTCTTTCTTACATTCTTCCTCCAATCCAGCTCCATAATCTAGATTTACATCAGGTCATGCACACCTTTCCTTATAACACAGTCGTTATGATTGGGCGTGGCCAAATGGCTTGGCAGCACAGCTTACATTGTCATCTGGGTCCCTGTGAGACCAGTCAGGCTGAAGTCTTGGCAGTTTACTATTAAGTCATAGTGCCACCAACTGGTATGAGGAAATTTTTGTTTTTTTCCTCTTTTTGCCTCTATTTCTGTACAAATGAAAGGACAACATCAGAGAGGACATTGTGATGGACTGCGCAGAGTGCAAGAGCCCTCTCATCACTGCTTGCAGCTTTAATTATTTTTAAGTTATGTTTGGAAAATGTTATGGGTTTGTACATAATTCAGAAATGGTAAACAAATACTACAAAATATGTAATAAAGATAATATGGTGCCTAAAACCTTTGCACAGTACTGTTACCCCACTTCCTGGTACAAAGGGTCAGAAAATATACAAATAAGGAGGAAGCAGGAACAACAAGAAGGATAGTCAGCCCTGGAACAACTGACTCTGCATTATTAACTTAATGGTGAATAATCCAACTTCATAATATAGTCCTTATCCAGTGTGCCAACAATGCTATCAGACTGTCACATATAAACATGTCTTCTCAATATACATAATATTATTTAAACCTTTTTGAAACCTAACTGCATGGGATAAGTTAGATCAGCCTGAAAACATCATTGTGAATTGGATCTGAAAGCTTATAGTAAAGACAAAGTTATTTTGAAGACTGTTGATAAAAATAAAATAAAAAATAAAAAAAACTAATTAAGGATGAAAAATGTACTATAATATGTGTGTACTATAAAATGTACTATAATATAAAAATGTGCTATAATAAACCTATTCATGCATACCATACAAAACATTTTGGATCTCTACAACCAATTTACGTAGCATTCATTTCTTTAATCAGAAGGTGTTGGTCTATACTCTTTATACTTTATATTAAAAGGTCTCTGACAGTGGTTCATATAAAATGTATTAATGATATTTAAATGAATGCGCTAATTCTAGCAGATTATTATTATTTGTATAATAACAGCTCGTTCACATTAGTATGGTTGTATCTACATGAACAGGTTTATACTCTGCAACATAAACTGTACTTTTTGACTTGGAGAGAAAAAGAGCTTATAGCTGCTATAAAATAACAATTAACTATTAAAAGAACTTTTTTGTACACACTACATTTAATGTAACTATAATTTTTTTGTTTGTTAATAAATTAATAGAAATGGCTATTAATGCCAATAATGGGAAAATAATATGATATTAAATTAATTATATTTTTAAAAATCATATACTTTATAGCCATATAAGCTATAAAACAATTGTACTTTACCATGGTTGCAGTGCTTTTCCCCTTTCAAACACACAAGAAACTTGTATTGTGCAGCTTGGATACATGTAGATAAATGTGTGTAAGGAAATGTGATCTCTCTCTCCCTAGGCCATTTGCATATACCTACTTCATGGATGACATTTGCGTGTCACACACTGCTTATCACTGAAAACAATCTGAACAAGCTTTTTTCCACCTGTGAGTCTCCCTTATTTTTTGCTTATATACCGGAAAATTATCTTGATGATACATTAAGATTCAGGCAGTCATTAGGTAAATTGATGATATAATTATTAATTATAAGATCATAGTCTTTAGGTCAGTCATTTTTGTATCTTTCATTTTGACAATAAAATACAAAAAAAAGCATCAAACTTTATTGCATATGCATAATAACTCCTAAGTAATTTATTTAGATTTTGGTTCACCTGGTCATTTATGTAGACAAAGCATTAATTGCTGGAGACTTTAATATTGATTTTGAGAATTCAGAAGATCCTCTGGGAATAGCATTACTGGATCATTACTGGAACTGTACTGGAGTAAATACGTAGGAGTAACTCAGTGTGCAGTAGGACTCACTTATAAAGCAGGTTACACTTTAGATTCAATATTATCCTTCAGATTAAGTATAAGAAATATAATATAAATTATCTTAGATCACTATCTTGTCTCAATTAAAGTGTGTCATAGTAATAATGTACACAAMCTACAGCATTAAACGTACATTCACACCATCTACCACATAGAGCTTTATCTATAATTTCCCAACGTTATCAAATTTGATTGGATCCCCATCTGCCTCCACAGAACTAAACCAGGTGACTGAATATTTAGAACATTTAGTTACACCTTAGATAATGTACATCCAGTTAAAAGGAAAATTATTTCAGATAAGAAACTCGCTACCCGGGTATAATGACAACACATGCACTTTAAAACAGACTGCTTAAAAAATTTAACATAAATGGAATCAAACTAAATTGTTAGTATTCCAAATAGCATGGAAGGAGAATATAGTGAACAATAAAAAAGCTCTTAGTGCTACATGATCACTGTATCTTTCCACTCTTATAGAAGCTAACAAAGATAATCCTAGATTTGTATTTAATACCGTAGCAAAAATTACTGTATATATATATATGTATATGTATGTATAAGAAATAAGATCACTTCAGAAACCTCCACAAGAACATACAGTCGTGATAACTTTTTCAATAACAAAATTGTAAACATTAGGTGGAAAATTCAGGCTTTGAAACCAGACAATTTAATTGATATAGATGATAAACTAACCACATCAGATTAGAACCTAGAATACTTTACTCCCCTTGAACAGAATATACTAACTTCACTGATCTCTTCTGCAAAATCATCAACCTGCTTATTAGATCCTATACCGACACATTTTCTCAATTACAGGCCAATATCAGACCTCCCCTTTATCTCTAAGATTCTGGAAAAGAAAGTAGCACAACAGCTATGTTCATATCTACATAGAAATATCATAAAGAAACTATCAGTCAGGATTTAGGCCTCATCACAGGAAAGAGGTACAGTAGCACTTGTTAAAGTAGTAAATGATCTCCTATTGGCCTCTGATCAGGGTTGCATCACTATGCTTGTGTTACTCGACCTCAGTGCAACTTTTTTACACCATTGATCACAATATTCTCATCACAGGTGGGAAAATGTAGGAGGAATTATGAGAATGGCGCTCTCCTGGGTCAGATCCTATTTGACTGATCGTTATCAGTTTGTAGATTTAAATGGTGATTATTCTGCATGTTCTCAAGTGAAGTTTGGTGTTCCACAGGGTTCAGTTTTAGGCCCACTGCTTTTTTCTCTTTACATGCTTCCTCTGGGCAATGTAATTCGTAAGCATGGAATTAGTTTTCTTTGTTATGGTAATGACACGCAGTTATACGTCTCGGCAAAATCAGATGAGAAGAAAAGTTGAGCAATGTGTGCAGAACATAAGAGACTGTATGTTAATTAACTTCCTTCTGCTTAATCCTGATAAGACAGAAAGTCTAGTCATAGGTCCCTAAAGTTATGATATAGTATTCCAATTAATGTTCGGGACTCAGACACAGTCTCAGTGTTTAAGTCTAGGCTAAAAACCTATTTATTTAGCCAAGCATTTTTGTAAATAGATTAGCCTTAGGTAAAGGAGCAGATCTGGGGGACTCATGGACGTAGAGTATTCTGGTGAACTGGTATGTTTAGATGCTGTCCTCCCCACTCTCATTGATCACTCAGGTTCTCAGGGAGCCCTCATGTCTGTGTTTCCTTCTGGCTCTCCATTTTAGTTATGCTGTTATAGTTAGTCCTGCCGGAGTCCCTGCTTGCACTCTGCACTAATATACATTCACCTTACACATGTTGACTGTGACCATACCTAACTGCCATCTCTCCTTATTTTCTGTTCTCTCCTTTTCTGCTCTCTTCTCTTTCTCTCTCCCTCTCTCCTTTCCCTCTCTCTGTCGAGCTATACATGTTCGCTCCTGAGTTGCCAGTGATCCAGACCCCTCTGCCTTCTGGAGCCGTCTAACCCGTCCTGGAGTCCTGCTTCTGGTTGGAGATCTCGTCGCATGGATGCTCCGTGTGGTCTGCCTGGATTCGTATGGTGGCTGGGGATGGTTTCCATTAAGACTGTCCTATCATCGATTGATGCTTTGGGGACCTGTGACTTCAGTTGTCTACCTGAGCCTCAGGAACAAACTGGACTCCTTTTAATTTTAATTTTAACACATCTCCTGTTACACTGAACTTCCAGTACACATTATTATGCTGATCAATCTCTGCTCTCCGTTATCACCCAGATGAGGATGGGTTCCCTGTTGAGTCTGGTTCCTCTCAAGGTTTCTTCCTATTACCATCTCAGGGAGTTTTTCCTTGCCACCGTCGCCCTCGGCTTGCTCATCAGGGACAATCTTATCATTTTGATTCACACACATTGCATAAAAACCTACTTCTTTTTATTGTGTAAAGCTGCTTTGCGACAATGTCAATTGTTAAAAGCGCTATATAAATAAAATTGACTTGACTTGACTTGACTTGACCAGACTATCAAGCAGTTGCATCGCTCTCTTCTGTTTCTAAAATCCCCTGAAGCACTTCTACAATCAATTACCTCTTTATCTCTTTCAGTATAACCTCTAAGATCATAATCTGTGACATAGAATGCTAGTGGATTGCTGCATGATATTGTCAGCCTATGAGGTGGGTGATGTGGAGGAGATCCACACTTTCTTGACACAGACTTTCTACTGGGGTCCCACAAGACTTGGTCCTCTCCTGTTCTCTCTCTATACTGAATCTCTAGGTGGGTTTTTATCCTCCCATGGGTCATTATGCTACTGTTATGCAGACAACTAAACTTCCAACCTTGGGATAACAGTCGTCCACCTGGCACATTTTTATTCTCACTCACTCAAGTCAATTTCTCCTTTACAACATCAGAAGGAGTAGTCCATTTCCATGCACAAAGGCCACCCAGGTGATTGTGTAGTTGCTTGTCCCTCTGTGAGCCATCAGACAAACACCCACCCATTRATATTGTCCCTCCACTGGATTCCTGTACAGTGGTACCTCGGCATATGAATGCCTTGCAAATGTTTTTCTTAAGAACTAAAATTTGCCAAGAATTGTACTAGCATAAAAAGCATTTTCATGGCGGTCGCGCATATTTCCGATATGCCAGTGCCATAAATTAAGGTCAAGTCTATTATGAAGGTTAATGTATATTTATTTCATATATTACTTCATTTACATGTACAGTGGAACTTAGATTACAAACCTTGTGTGTGTGCGCAAGTGCACGGTGTCAAATATCACTGAACCTGCCAGCTGATACAGACAGAGAAAATGGATCTTTAACCTTTCTAATGAGACTTTCTTTTGCTTTACACACGTGCACACACATGTATCATGCATACRCATACTAATGCTTACGGAGACTTACAGTGTAACGTGAACCCGAATATATATTTTGTCCAAAATCACAGTACTGTATGTATGTTAAATGAGCATGTTTGTGTAAGACCCACCGTGGCTTTTTTGTTGTTACACATTGCCGCTTTCATTTACATGTATTCCTCCGGCTGTGGTCACGCAACTGTTGGGCAACTGTGTTCAGCTGGCAGGTGGAAATGCATCCAGACAGCTTTTGTCACTAAAAACAACCAATATGAGTTTTTCCATCTTCCATTCGGGCTGAAAAATGCAGCTGAAAAATGAGCTACTTTTCAGAGGCTAATGACCTCTGTTTTWGCACAGAACATTGGGAAATATTGTTTTCTCTACATAGATGACATTGTTGTTTATTCAAGAGACATCATTACCCACCTCGACCATCTACACCAAGTGTTTTCACTCCTTGAAGGTGCTGGTCTCACACTCAACCTAAAAAAGTGTAACCTATGTCAAGCATCTCTCTCCTTTCTAGGACATGTCGTATCAGCTGAAAGCATTAAAACAGAAGAAGCCAAGGTAGCAGCAATTTTAACTTACCCCTTTCCCTGCAACCTTAAGGAGCTACAGCGCTTCCTAGGTCTGGCTGGTTTATTACCATCATTTTATTCCCCACTTCTCAGAGCATGCCACTCCTTTACACGCCCTGAAGAAGAAAGGAGCCAAGTGAGTGTGGACCTCCGAATGCCAGTCATCCCTCGAGGATCTGAGAACGGCTCTTCAGAACATGCCAGTTTAACAGCCCCAGACTTTAACCACCCCTTTAAGTTGCAGACAGATGCCAGCAACATTGGCCTAGGTGCAGTGCTCACCCAAGACCACGAGGATGGGKGACATGTGATCACCTACACCTCCCGGTTGCTGCATGGAGCTGAAAGTAAATACTCAGCGTCTGAGAAGGAATGTCTACCTGTGGTATGGGCAGTGGAAAGGTGGCATCAATATCATCATCAATAGAGGGTAAAGTATTCACTATCATCAGTGATCATGCTGCTCTAACCTGTGTTTTCAATCAGCCAAACCCCTCTTCACACCTCACACGTTGGGTACTTAGGCTACAGGCTTTCGAATTTGTGGTCCAGTACTATAAGGGGCAGTGCAACACTGTTCCTGATTCACTCATCTGGTGGTGCATCAAGGAACTGATTTGCAGTAGGGTCTGCTATGTGACTGGGGAGAGCTGGAGAAGGCCCAAAAGGTGGATGAGGCACTCCGTGCACTGTGGAGAGAAACAAGGTTGGATCCTGATGTTAATAAAATACACTACTGTGAAGTTAACCCGTTCCTTTACAGCCAGATCCCCAAGCTGGCTGGATGTAGTCTCCCCCAGCTGGTCATCCAAATGTCCCTGCGGCCTCATTACCTGCAGCATGCCCACAAAAATGCTCTCTCTGGCCATCTTGGGTGGATGAAGACCCTGAGGAGCCTGCTAGAGGTCGCTTACTGGCCGGAGATATGCCACGATCTCTGGGAATATTGCAGAATCTGTGTCACATGTCAGAAATACAAACCCCACATTAGTAAATTGGCAGGCTTACTACAAAGCACACCTCCAAAGCCCACAACCTAGCCAACATTACAACCAGGGAGATTTTTACATGATGTGGCACGCCAGCGTACCTGGTTTTCGACAGAGGTCTGCAGTTCACGTCCCAGATGAATGGCTTCCAGAGTTCCGGTTTTCTATCAATTGAGCCTGGCAGGAAAGCACCGGTTACGCCCCAGCAGAAATAGCAATAGGACACAAAACTGAAGGATCCACTAGAGAGAATGCTACACCGAAACATCTCACCTGATCATCCCGCTTATGCCACAGTAGAACATCAGGAAACACTGTTTCAGAGCGACAAGGGAAGTATTATAACTCCAGATGATGGGCAGTCGTGTTCAATGTGGGCGACCATGTGTGGGTCCGTGCTTTTCCTCAGTCTCGGATGGAGGACTGACCCCTTGTGGTCTGCCATTTTTTGGTCGGTCTCTTTATATTCTTCCACAGGGTTTTAGTTATGAGGAAGATGCTGCCCGTGTCGATGACAGCTATACAAGAACCATGGTTTAGGGTGAGTTGTACAATCAACAGAGAAGGGCTAGCCTGAGTGATGCAGAGGTTGGTGGGTTTTTTACTGTCCTTCACATGTTTTGGTGTTGGAACAGGGTTTTGCTTTTGCCCAAAGATCCCTTTCCCTCTCCACCAGTGTTCCTATTCGCACCAGCTTGCTTGTGGTGGTTACTGTGCTTCGCAGCAGGCTGGCGATACATGTATTACAGTTCCTTAGTGTTGCTTGCACTCTCTCTCTCTCCGTCATCCCTGGTTTCCACCTTAGGCACAGAGCACGATATTGAAAGGCAAAGTCCCTTTGCTCTCAACAGGATGCTGGGTCCGTTCCCTCAGACGTTTCTCGGCCTCGACATCGTGGTTCTCWGTAAGGAATGCCTTAAACGRAGCAGATTTAAATGACACCCAGTTTCTCTCACTGTGTTTGTTTGCTGTCCACCAGTCTTTTGTCTACGCCATTCTACCGCTCCTCACACTGCTTTTTTACCATCTGACACAGTTGTTGCATCACTGCCTGAACATTCTCCAGTTTGTGCTGGTATGTTAACACATTTGTGTTATGGTTGCATTGCATCTCACCCACCTGATCTGACATCTCATCTATTTGCTGGGAGAGTTTATCTTCTAGTGCTTGCAGAGCCGTTTCTAGCTAGCTAAGGCGGTTTGCCAGCACCATGGAAATGAAGTTTTGATCATCCTTTGTGTCGACGAGTGGAGGAGGTGGAGGCAGCTGTTCATTGTTGAGCAGTTGTTCTACCCTATCGTCACCTTGTGGGCCTTCGTCATCCACCCCAGAACCTTCCTCCTCGTCGGTGTCCAGATAGAGGTGGCGAAGGATGTTAAGCTCTTGWATGGGTTCACGTCTGGTCACGAAAGGGCCTGCTGTGAAGTCATGAGCCATCAACCCTTCCCCAGCTTCGGACTCGGCCCTAATTTATCCCACCTTAATCTAAATAACAGTTTGATTAATCAAACACCTGAGTGACTGTGCTTTCTGCTGTATGAAAGTAAACAGTGAGACAGTGTGCGAGATGGCTAGGTAGCTAACAGCTAACAATCAGGCATCAATGTATAATACACAAATGTATAATAATAGTAAAACTCTTATGGCCCCAAGTTGGGCAACACTGTAACAGACTGCTTCTTGGAAATAAACAATAAACTAGCTGTTAACACATTAACGGTAGGGTAAGCACCACCACAGGACAATAGCTACATATGCAACTGTGTATATAAATTTATTGCACGGTTCTTTTCTCATATCTCCCACCTCACACACACAGAGTCTGTTAATTTACCAGCCATGGCCGATTAGAGTCAATGAGCTCTCCCAACACAAAGTATATACAATGCGATACCTTCCCGGGACGCGCTTCGCTCCACTCCCGCTGCCCTCCAGGCACATGTCCACTTTAATGGCAGCGCGGTGGATGCCGAAGATCCCCTCCTGCGAACGCCGCCCTGACAGCGCACGCGATGCACCGACCCCCCTGGAGTAAGGACCGCAGGAGTAAGAAAAGGAAAAAAAAACCCTCCTGCGTAACCACAGCAGAATGAACTTGGTAATGTGTAACAACAAAATGCCACGGCGGGCCTTATACACACAAACATACTTATTTAACCCACAGAGAGAGTTATGGATGGAGTAAAATGGCAAAATGTCAAAATTTTGATTGATTGCTGATTGATTGCTTATAGGTCAAAGGTCATCATAAGATCATAATTATATTGACCTCTCAAGGTCAAAAGTGCCATATGGAAGGGTCATTAAGGTGTTTAATGTCTTCTAAAAGTCTTTTTGACCAATCAGATTAAAGTAACTGATATCACGTAACACCCAGTTTCCTTTCCYGTGAAAGTAAAAGTTTACAAATGTTTAAGTCATTAAGGGAGTTTGATGTCTCCTTTCCCACGAGAGTAAATGTTTTTTAGTTCTTTCCTCCGGGATATACAAAATGTCAAATCTTGTTTGATTGCTGATAGGTCAAAGGTGGGTGTTGGGGGTAGGTGTCTCTTAATAGTTTTCACAAGTTTAAGTCATTAAGGAAGTTTGGTGTCTCCTTTCCCACGAGAGTAAATGTTTTTATTTTTATGCAACCATCTTATTAGAACAATGCAAATGGGCGTTTATGGGGCGTGGCTTCRTTCACTGCGTCATCGCGGGGGATCAGGTTCCATTCACGGACACTTCCAGGAATTCTAACGGATAGTTAAAGGTCCTTTCACAGACCAGCCGGCTGTTTGAAACTGCTTCATCTGTACTGTGTGGGATGACTTTCACACACACACATTAACAGAAACACTGCCTCATCGGGAAAATTAACAAGGAACATCTCTAATGACACTCGAGAGTGCGCACAAACTAACGAAATCACTGCTCTAAAGTAAAAATAAAACAAATTAACCGGCAMTTTACCTTTGAAACTAATTGCGACAGAAAGAGAGAGAAAATGGATGAACCTCTCTAATGTCTCTTGATTTTGCTTTATACACGCACACACGTGTGTTATAATAAACAGTACACGCGCACATACGTGTGTTATACGTAACAGTACACACACACACACATATAAACACAAAATAAAAGATGCTTTACACTTGGTCACAGAGTGATAGTATACAGTACACACGTGCACAGATGTTGATTATACCAGTGCGAGACGCATMCTAAGACCAAGCAGGGGAGACGATTGCCCACAATTCCACAGCGCGCAAGTGTGAAAAACCATTGCCTCAGTTGTGTTCACATGAGGCTCAATGTCAAAACAAGAAGTTCATGCGTGCTACATGATACTCGGCACTCTGTAAACCAAGACTTGCTCGTTTTTTCAAATCAAAATTTATTAAAAACTTTTGCTCGTCTTGCGGAACGCTCCCAAACCGGGTTACTCGCAATCCGCAATTCCACTGTATATGGGGTGTAAGTTAATTCCACCATCTAGGTGCCAGAAGAGAAAAGAATCTGGATACATTTCTTCCTTGATCCCTGAGAGATGGTGGGACCAGGCGAGCAGTGCTGAAGTATCGGAGGGAACATGCCGTGGTTCATGGTGTCATTCAAGCTGAAAGGTAAGTGGGTGCTAGGCCATTTTTAGCTTTGTAGGCAAGCATTAGGGTTTTGAATTTGATGCAGGCAGCTACAGGAAGCCAGTTCAGGGGGCAGAGGTGAGGTGGTGTGGGAGAACTTGGAAAGGTTGAAAACAAAACATTTTGGATCAGCTGAAGAGGACGAATGGTGGACAGAGGCAGACCTGTCAGGAATGAGTTGCAGTAGTCCAGTCTTGAAATAACAAGAGACTGAACAAGCACCAGAGTAGCCTGTGAAGAAAGAAATTGGCAGATTCTTCTGATGTCGTAAAAAAAATCGACAAAGGCGAGTAAGTTTAGCAATGTGCGAGGAAAATGACAGATTACTGTCCACAGTTAAACCAAGAGTGCAGGCAGTGGCTGAAAGAGTGATCTGATTCTTGTCTTGCGAGATTACAAGGTCTTGACTGGGGGGTGACTCGCCAGGGATGACCAGCACTTCGGTTTTACTCAAATTGAACTTCAGCTGATAAGCTGCCAGTCAGGATGAGATGTCTGCCAGACATGCTGAGATCCGTGTGGAAACCTCAGTGTCTGAGGGATAAAAGGAGAGAATAAGTTGCATGTCATCTGCATAACAATGGAAGGAAAGTCCTGAAGTTTTGGTGTAGGGGTTGGTTTGGGAGCAAAGGACTCCAATAATTCATTCCACAACCCAAAAATATTAATATAAAAAATTATTATAATTAAAATGATTAATTTTTAATTATTTTTTAATTTAATTTTTATAAAATGAATTAACCTGAAAAAAATCAGCATACAGCAGAGCAGCAGGGGGTTATTGTGTAGGACCACTTTAACACATGCTCGCACACAGACAAACACGYATAGACTTTATTTAGACAGAAAAGTTTTACTGGTTTGTGAAATATAACAGTGTTGTCTACGCACCTTTAAATCGTGAGGAGAATCTCAGACGCCATTCTGTCAGCTGTTTTCCACTTTCTTGGGCTGTGAACTCTGTTTTGTTGAGGATTTTCCAAAATTAGGATTGTGCTCCCAGACTGAGTCATTGAAACTGGTGAGGCCGATTCATTTCTCCTGCACCCCCACAAGCACACATACAATATTTCAAACTTTAGACATTTTATACATTCACTTGCACACTGAAAATATTGTACCGTATATCACTGTAAATATTGGTATATGGTGCATTGCAGTGTATATTTTTGTACAATACACTTGAGCTATTTCTGCAATTTGTTTGCATCTAAAAAATTTTAAATTCAAATTTTATTTGTCACATACACACAGTCATACACAGTATGATGTGAAATGAAATGCTTATACGACTGCTGATAACCGAAAAATTCAAAAAGTAAAGTTTCACTATGAAATAAGAGAAATAAGAGAATTTTACAAATTAGAAATAGAGAAATATGAAAATATAATTAACTTGCAAAAAGACTTTTAAATTTACATTATGTACAAATAATAAAATAATGAAAATAAAATAAATAAAAAGGAAGCAAAAGCGCGGTACGCGGGCAGGAGTCTATGCTAGTCTAAAAACAAACCCTAGCTGGCCGGCTTTTCCACCCATCATCTTATCAAACGGTAGTAACGAACACTCATTCCTTTACTTAACTCAACCCTCGCTTAAGACTCTGCCTTCAGAATGGGGGACAAGGTGGCCCTAGGAGCAGCAAGGGCCAAACTGTCCCGGGCCATCAGAGAGGCGAAGTGTGCTCCCCTGAACGAACTGCTGATATATCTCACCACGGCTGATGTGAGGAAAACTCTATGCAGAGTCAACTCATGTAAAGCTGCTGGATCAGACAACATCCCAGGCAGAGTGTTCAGAGAATGTGCTGAACAGCTGGCAGATGTTCCTACCGACATCTTCAACATCTCTCTGAGCAGCACCATCGTTCCCACTGGCCTCAAGTCCACCACCATCGTCCCTGTGCCGAAGAAGTCTTCTGTGTCCTGTCTCAATGACTACCATCCTGTTGCATTCACACCCATCATCATGAAGTCCCTCGAGCGGATCATCATGAGACACATCAAGACCCTGCTGCCACCCTCACTGGGCCCACTGCAGTTTGCGTATCGTCCAAACTGTTCAATGGATGACGCCATCTCCACTACAATCCATCTGGCACTGACACATCTAGACAAGAAGGACACTTACGTTCGAATGCTGTACATAAATTTCAATTTAGCATTCAATCCCATCATCCCCAATACCTGATCGGGAAGTTGAGCCTGTTAGGGACTTTCTGACCGGAAGACCTCAGGCAGTGCAAATCAGGAATTGCATCTCCAGCACCACCACACTGAGTGCTGGAGCCCCCCCCAGGGCTGTGTGCTCAGTCCCCTGCTGTTCACACTGCTGACSCATGATTGTGTAGTCACACACAGTTCCAATCAACTCACCAAGTTTGCTGATAACATGACCATGGTGGGGCTCATCAGCAAGAACAATGAGTCAGTGTACAGAGAGGAAGTGCAGAGGCTAACGGACTGGTGTAAAGACAACAACCTGTCTCTGAACATTGCTAAGACATAAGAGATGGTGGGTGACTTCAGGAGGACACGGAGTGACCACTCTCCGCTGAGCATCAATGGCTCCTCGGGGGGGATCGTCAAGAGCACCAAATTCCTAGGTGTCC
The DNA here is from genome assembly GCA_003987875.1 of Clarias batrachus. Taxonomy (NCBI): domain Eukaryota; kingdom Metazoa; phylum Chordata; class Actinopteri; order Siluriformes; family Clariidae; genus Clarias; species Clarias batrachus. Next base: position 14,946 of record QMIH01001621.1, on the reverse strand, counting down.
ACCAGGAGGAGAACCTCACCTGGTCCTTAAACACCAGCTCCCTGCACAAGAAAGCTCAACAATGTCTTTTCTTCGTGAGAAGGCTGAGGAAGGCCCAGCTTCCACCACCAATCCTTCTATAGAGGAACTTACGTTCGAATGCTGTACATAAATCCTGAGCAGGTGCATCACCGTCTGGTTTGGGAAGACACTACAGCGGAAAGTGAGGACAGGCTGAAAAGATCATCGGGCTCTTCCCTCTATTGAACACATCTACACCACACGCTGCATCCGCAAAGCCATCAGCATTGTGGCTAACCGAACACACCCATTACACCTACTCTTCACCCTCCTGCCATCTGGAAAAAGGTACCGAAGCATTCACATCCAGACTGTGCAACAGCTTCTACCCACAAGCCATCCGGCTACTCAACACAAAGGGACTGGACGGATAAATACACACACACACACACACACACACACACACAGAAATAACTCAGACGAACTCAATAACATCGGGACTGAACTGATAAACACACATGTGCAAAAGCACTAATCAACAACCATCTCACCTCAGGAGAGCCACATCTAAAAATTGTTCATACCTACCTCTTTTTGCGCAATATTTATTACTGTTATTACTGTCATTTGCACAAAAGTATTTCCATCATTGCTGCTACTTTTCAGGAATGTTTAATGTTTACTGTTTGTCTCAACTCACTAACTCATAAATAGTATTGAAACATGTCATGTTACGTTGTCATTCTGTCGCTCTTGTTTGCACATTTGCACATGCACTTTACCTCGTCTCTTGTTGTTTCTTTTTGTATAATAAGTTTTTCAGTTAATTTAAAATTGTAAATCTGTCATGTCTGAGCTAGTCAGCTAAATATAGTAGGTAGACATGGGGAATGTCTATTATTGGCGCGCTCATCGCCACGACAAAACGACAGCGACCAAAATAAATCAGTCGCATTTCAAAGTAATTCGTGAAATGACCGCCAGGTGACGCAAAGTGACATTTTCCGTCGTCTCAGTTTTAAAATATAATTAAGTCATAAAAGTCATAACAATATGTTGTATCGAGGAAATACTACAGTGATGGTAATTTCCACATCTGTGTATTTTATACAAAAAACATGAAAAATCTGAACCAGAGATATTGATATTTACTGTACAATAATGAGTCAAAAAATACATTGAAGTTGAACATTGAAACAAGTTCACTAGCTGACAATTTTATTTGTACAAAGAATGAACTGTTATATATCCGATCTTTGTTTGTAGTTTTGTTCTTAAAAAAATACATTCAAAGACATAAAACTTTAAATATAGAAATAACTGGAAAACTAGACTTTCAAAATAAAACATTTAAATCATTCAAAAAAGACTTTAAAACATGCTGTGTTGTTTCTGGGAAAACATTGTTGGGTTGTTTATGCTGGGTCAAAATTCTGGGTTATTTCAGGTACTTTAAACACATTGTTGGGTTGCTCATGTTGGGTCAAATGAGATGTAGTGAGTCATTTACAAATGAACACCAGGTTGGGTTATTTTGACCCAACAACTGGTTTATTCCTTATTATCTGGTTTCTCCGAACGGCAGCCAGCAAAATTTTCAAAATATTATTGTTATTGTGTTACAAGTTGYCACGGCGTGCGCCTGTGATCGCTCCTCGCTCACTCCGAGACTCACTAACTAGACAGCCTCTCCTTCTGGATTTTCTGGTATTTCTGCTATTTCTGCTATTTTCAGGTGCACGAAATAGCAGGGCCGCGGAATGAGGCACGGCTGGTGAGCGATCACCGCAAATGTTCCCGGGATTCTCTCCGCGCTATAAAATACAGCGGGAAGTGTAGGAATGTGTGCAATGTGGGTGCGACAATGCACAGGAGTGGCAAGCAAGCGGAGCAATGGAACGTGCCCCAGAAACGAGTGCGCCTTTGATCTCCGCAACAGGACAGCCGTGAGCTCACTGCCGGAGCTCTTCAGCTCGTACGGAGCCAGATTATGGTGACTCTGCTGTCGAGGAGGAAAAGGCCGCAAGGAGGTTCACGTCATGGCCCTTCTTCTCAGATGGGGAAAGCCACCCAGCCGCCGGACATCAGAGGGGGCGTCCGGCTATTCGCTGAAGGAGTAGTCAGCACGAGCAGACAGAGGCAGGAGCTGCTGCCCACCGCCACCGCTCACCAGACGGGGCACTGCCAACCAGACCTGCACGTGCACATTCATTCCTACCCTTACTTTCCTTCCTCCCTCCTTTAACCTTTTCCTTCCCCATTTTTTCCTGAATAAATTACCTTTTTTCCCCGTAAGACCTCGCCTCGTGTCTGTGCTGAAGATAATCATATCATCTCGTCGTCTCCGCAGCAGTGGGCACGCCAATAATTCATGTTTCATACTTATTATATAATCTAAAATTTGTTTCCCATCCAATTATAGGTTTTCTTGTCTTCACAAAGCAATGTCTTCCCACCTGGGAGTTTCTCCAGTATACTGTATATCAGATAGATGGACATAAGTCCTCATCTGTTAACTTTTTGAGGACACCAGTTTTATCAGGCCAAATGTAATCAAATGTTTTTTTTTATGTTTATTTATGTATTCTTGTTTTTAATATTATTTTGAAGTAAATAAAACAGTAATAACTAAAATAGTTTTTAAAAAAGTTTAATGGTTTAAATATGGGCATTTTGGTCATGTGGTCATGTGGTCATTTTAGGGCATGCCTAAAAATAGATGCAGGATTATTTTTTATAGTCTAAATAAAAATGCTTTTCTAAACGTGGGCTATTTTTGCTTACTTCCTCCTCTGTAATTTCCTACCTAGTCTAATCAGCACTCAACCACACGCATAAAGTTTTCCAGAGCGCGGAGGAATTTTGTTGTACTAAATAGGATTTATGTAGTATAATCAGGGCCTCTTATTCTTATTTACCATGTTGTTGTTGTTTTAGTGTTACTATGTATGCTTTACCATGTCAGACAACATTCAAATGCAAATAATTCACCCCTCCCCAGGTGTGAATCAGCTGTTCCTATTTATTTACATCTGAACTGATTCGTTTATACAAATCACTGATCAATAGCTCATCATATCAATTTATTCATACAGATGTACAGTACAGACCAAAAGTTAGCACATACCTTCTCATTCAAAGAGGTTGAATTTGTATTATGGMAAGAAAAAAGCAGCTAAGTGAAGAAAAAAATGAGCGGCCRTCATTACTTTAAGAAATGAAGGTCAGTCAGTCCGAAAAAATTAGGAAAACTTTGAAAGTGTCCCCAAGTGCAGTCACAAAAACCATCAAGTGCTACAAAGAAACTGGCTGACATGCCCATTTTATAATTATTTCTGGTAATGTTATATTGAGAGATCTAGAGATGTTTAAAAGTAATTACAACAATTTAACAGTAAAATAAAATAACCCTACTGGAGGCATATTGGAGAGCTTAATCTTTACTTGTTAAAAACATGAAGTCTGAAGTTTATAAGTCAGCCAAATGCTGCAAAACAGGCAGGACACCACTTTTTTATTGTAGATGAATAGTCATACTTTATTGTAGATGGATAGTCATACATTTGGTCATATCCATTGGTTATAGACTAGGATTTTCCTCCAAGGATTGGGGGCAATTCTTTTGTACTTATGTTAGTTTGTTCTATTTATGATATGTACGGTATATATATATGAAAACGTCTGTAATTCCTGAAAGGTTAATGCCACACTTTTGGCAAATGCCTTGAATTAAATCTGAAAGTATTGACTTTGCTGACATCTTGAATTTAAAGTGGTGGTATATACAAATAAATTAAAAAAAAAAAAAACCTTATGACTTGACTCCGTAATATCTTTATTTAGCTAAGAATTACAGACAAAAGATTAATTTTAGATTTTATTATACCTGTTTTAAGAAAAATAATTAAATGGAGTTTTCAATAAAAAGGTGTGTTAAATCTCTGGTCTGGTCACCATTATAGAACATGATAGTAATAATTATTATTATTCATTGTTACAATCATTTGAATTTCACATGTTAAATATAAGTTTTAAAAAAATCAAAAAGTTATTGCCAGATAAACTTGTGACCAGATAGTTATCTTTGATTAATCATATTATTGTAACTAAAAGCAATGTTACTGTACTACATTTCCACAAACTGGTGTTTGGAGAAAATGCATATTCATTATTGTGTGATTTTTACTTAAGAATCATGTGCAATACATGTGTAGTTACAAAATGTAAAAAAAAAAAAAAAAAGTTCTCGTCCTTAGTACAGAAACATTCAAATGTCCTGGTTGGACTGGCACTGATGAAAACTATCAGGAAAGATCCTGGCTTCCGGTTAACCATGTCCATTCCTGCAGTACCTGAAACAACAAATAAAATGAAGATTATCAATTGGCAATTAAAATTTAGTATGAATTATGTACGCAWCCATGGATTATGATATTACCTGCATGTTGATTTCAGTCTCCTTAATTGTGTCCTGCACCAAACTCTGCAATTTAGTCTCAAATGTCTTGCTTTCTTCAATAACAATCATGGATTCTTCACTATACACACACATACRCACACAATAAATATTATGTTAATATAAACATATTATTTCATACATTCTAGTGATTCCAAAACTAACAACAACAACATTCAGGTGTTATTTTATGACACAGAGGTCAGCTGTTTTTTAAGCTGCTTGATGAAATAGCTCTTGCGAGAACATTATTATAAAATCCACTTGCAAAACCCATCAGGCTAAATGAATAAAGATTACGTCTGCTGCAGAGGAGAAGTTCATTTAGAGTTACTAGCTTCTCATCTCAGATTAAAGCAGTTATGAAGGCTTTACAGAACAAAAGTAGCAGTGACATTCCAATAACAGATTATTGCATATTTTGGATCTCTTAAGCACTGGTTTACAATGTACAGTAGAAAGAAATTAAAAACAGGAAAGACAATGCAATTTGTAGGTGTATCCAAACTTTTGTCTGGTAGTGTTTAAACAGAAGCAAACATTAACACTAGACACAAAATTCAAACCTGTGGGCAAGGGAATACAAATTCACACTGTAAATGTCATATTATTAGCATATGTTGGTGAGGGCCCTATCATAAAAAAGCTACATACAGTAGGTAGTCAACTAGAATGTCTATTACTGTCGTGCTTATCACCATGGCAAAATGACAGGGGTCAAAATAGATGAGTCAAATTAGTTCATRMCTTGAAGTAATGAAGTCATGAAGTAATTCATGAAAATGACTGTCAGGTGGTGCAAAGTAACATTTTCATTTTTAGCCGTTTTTAATATGTAATTAGAGCTTAAGTCATGAAAAGTCATAATATGTTGTATAGAAGAAATACTACAGCGGTGGTAATTTACAYATCCGAGTACTTTATACAACGTGAAAAAACAGAACTAGAGCTATTGACACTCTGTACAATAATGAGTTTTAAAAAAAAAAGAAGAAAAAACATTGGTTAAATTTTGTTTAGACAGACGATCAAGTTTACTAGCTAACAACTTTATTTGTACAAATAATTAACYGTTATATAGCCTATCCATTTGAATATGTTTATTGTAATTATTTTAAAAACATTACATTTAAAGACATCAAACTTTAAATATAAAATTAACTGGAAAAATAGACTTTCAGAAAATAATATTAGAATAAATAAAAAAATAATAATTGTCTGTTTTTTCAGATTCAATTCAATTCAACTGTTTTTTGAGTTTTTTCAGGAATTTTGTTGTACTAAACAAATATTTTTGCAGTATACTCAAAAATAATGCTGGGTTGTTTATGGTGGTTCAAAATTCTTGGTTATTCCGGGTACTTTAAACGCATTGTTGGGTTGGCCCATGTTGGGTCAAATGAGATGTAGTGGGTCATTTACAAATGAACACCTGTTATTCTCTGGTTTGTAAAACGGCAGCCTCCATCAGTTTTTTTTTTTTTTTCAAAAAAATTGCGAGGTTTGAGCTCCAGGCAATCCCTAGGCACACTGTGCTCATTTACCCAGCCTTATCTCAGAAAGAACGTCTGAAACTACCGCTCTCTTTAGTGGTTAAAACACAGATTTATTTAATTTTGGGCATGTCTAACTGGTAATCTTTGGTGTAATATGGTTATGGTATAATATATCATGGCTATGTGTACTCTCCGTTCCATTTGCAATATACCTGGTGTCCTCAAACCCTCGAGTGTGCACTTCCAAGTTAAGTCCGTTCTTTGCGTTTTTGGAATTGAGAAACGGCATGACCAACTTTCTGGACTCTTCACTTCTTTATTCACTATTCATTCTAGGTTGTTGTTGTTGTTTTTGTGTTACTGTGTGTGCTTTACAGAGACAACATTCAAATGCAAATAATTCAACCCTTCACCTCTTCACCAGGTGTGAACATGCTTCATCACTACCAGTGCTGATCCAATTTAATAAAATATAAAATTAAAATATTCTATAAAAGTTAGAAAAATATTACATTTTTAAAATAGCATAAAAATCATGGGTTGAATAAAAAATTTAATAAATCTAAATTTTATATTAAAGGTCATAAATGTGTTAATTTTATAGGGTGGACCACTTTTTTGTTGCAGGTAATGCGGCCCGCTCCGCTGGCTACCACTGCAGGTATATTTCACACCTGTTGGAAACACTGCACTAGAAACACTGTGTTTCAGAATTGCAAAAATACAGTACCCAAGGAAGTTTCTCTTTTAATCAACCATGTGTTCAATGAAGATATGTAGGTTGGAAATGACTAAACTCCACTACAAAATTGCTTTGTAATAGATAAATGTTTTATTTTGAAATCTAGCTTTATTTAAAAACAACAAATCCAACCACACAGTGTTAGGAACCTCCACTAGAGGTCACTGTTCATGTCTGTCTGTCTCTGTAGTTTTTGTTGATCGACTCAGTTTCCCAGAASSCACCTCAGTCAGGTGATGACTGCTCACCTGAACTGAGGTGCCTCGTTAAAGTGTCTATAAATAGCAGTTTGTTCTGGGAAACTGGGTCGAGCATTGTTTNGTTAGCCGCTAGTAGGCCTTGACGGCTAGTAGGGTTAGCCCCTAGTAGGGTTAGCCTTCAGTAGGCTAGCCTCTAGTGGGATTGACGACTAGTGGTTCTGGTCGCTAGTAGGTTAGCCGCTAGTTTGGTATAGCCTCATGTGTGCCCTGTCTTGCTTGTGTTCCACTTCCTGTCCCCTAGATCAGTACTAACCCGGTTAGCCACTAATCCAGTTTAGATACTAACCTGGTTAGGTCWTCATTCCCTACAGCCAGTATTCCATGTAGCTACTAACCACACTAACCACTAATCCAGTCTCCTGTCTCTCCAGTCTCCTGTCTCTCCAATCCTCGCCCCATCTCTAGTTCCAGTCATGTTCGGTCCAGTCTTGTCTTTAGTTCCCCTAGGTGTCTTTAGTTAGCTCCAGCTCCATGTTTCCTCATCCCCAGTCTGTGCTAGTTCCCTGTGTCAGCTCCTGGTTCCCTGTGTTACGATCCTTTCCTGTTCCTGTGTTTTTCATGAGCCCTAGTTTTAGGTTGTTGTTTGTTTCTTTGTTTGTTTCTGTTTTTGAGTTTGTTAATAAAGACTATTTCTGTTTGCACACCCCTCTGCCTTCATGCCTACCCTCATGCCCACGGCAACCACACCATCAGCCGGTCTAGCCAGCACCAACTAGCTAGACCCATGACACACACAGTTAGTATCTTACATTCTCCCAGGTGTCCCTAGTTGATCAACATAGCTAACCTTGTACAAATGTGTAATACATCTTGTATTACATACATCTATAATACAAATTCATTAATTAAATGAAATTAAATTGGCAAATGGCCAACTTAAATAAATGCCATTACAAGTAGAGAACTAAAATACAATATACAGAATATTTTTTTTAAATCAAGAAGTGAAGCAATGAGACAATGTTTGTGTTCAGTAATTAATATAATATATATTAATCTAAAAATATTATACGGTCTACAATTTAAGGCCAAACCTATTTTTAATTATACAATTATGACTGAATGTTCAATATTTTCTCATGRCCAAACCAATTAAGGCTACAGTACATGTAGATTCTAATAAAGACATAATTTCCCACAATTTCTCCCACACATGCTCTAAACGAATGGCGAAATAGCGTAGAGGTGGACCCAGACGCAGAGAAGCAGAGGTGGTCTTGAGATGCTTGAGCTAGGTGAAACGGAAGTTGCGTGTCGTGGAGAGACGAGAAGCAGAGCGAAGGAGCGAAAGCGATAGTTCAAAACCGTTAAATCCGTCAACGAGAGCGTTGAGCCAAAACGTGAAGTAAGGCCGTAGTCGAGAAGCGAAAGCGAGAGTTCAAAACCGTTAAATCCATCAGCGAGGCGATTAATCCAAAATGTGAGACGAGAATCGGGAAAACAAGAAAACAAAGCAGTTGTCTATAACGTGAAAACTATTCAACAAAACATGAGAATATTGAGGCGAAAAAAAATCCTTACCTTTGAAAATCGCGACAGAGCCGAGTTTTCTGTGTAAATAAAGCGCGTGTGCAGGCGGGGAGATCTGTGTGTGTGTGTGTGTCTGTGATGGTGTCAAATTACGAGCATGCGCGCACGCACGCACACACACACAAAGTACCCATGAGAAAAGTGTGTGTGTGTCGGTGTGTGTGGGACACAGTGTCAAATTACGCGCGCACACACAGAAGAGAGAGGGAGATGTTGATTATAAGATAATAATATATATATAT
>QMIH01001620.1:90848-99753 GCA_003987875.1 Clarias batrachus | reverse complement strand
CAGTGAGTCAGTTTCAGCAGAGATCTAACACTCTGCATGTTTTACTAAAAGTTGTTTGTGTGTTTCAGTTTCCAGGCAAATCCCCCCTGTGTGTGTGTGTGTGTGTGTGTGTGTGTGTGTGTGTGTGTGTGTGCTCAAGTGAACTCAGAGGGAAAGAATTACTGCTGAAGCCTGACCTACTAAACACACACACACACACACACGCACACACACACACACAGTTATACTGTTACAGTCTCCATGGTTCCTGAGAACAGAGAGTAAAAACAGCTCACGAAATTCCTCTAAGTTCTTTTATTTCCTAAAAGTGTTCTTTTGTCTTTTACACCTTCTCTCTCTCTCACACACACACACACACACACACACACACACACACACACTCCTCTTTTTCCTTCTCTATTATCCTCTGTTTTTTTTTTTTTTCTTTTATTCCCCTGAACTCAAGTTCCCTCTTTGGCTCGCGGTCTTTTCTCTGCAGTGGCTCGCTCTGTAAATACCACTGGGCACGCCTGTGTGTGTTTGTGTGTGTGTGTGTGTGTTGAAACACACACTGCTTCATGACCAGCTTTCTTGCTGGATGTTTGTTTAACTGAGCAGTGTTTAAACTTCGCCTCTCTTCTCTAAGTGCTAAAACACAGTTGAGTGCAAAAGTCTGTGCCCCCTGAGCACTTGTGTAATCACAGAACACTAACTTTTCAATAAAGCTCCGTTTTTTTTAAGTGGGGGCACAAACTTTTATCATCACCTATTACAAAAACATAAACCTTTCATTCTGAATACTGAAGCATTTTTATTTCAGAAGTCTTGAGGCACATGCATACACTTCCACACCTTTCATAAAGCTTAAGGTTGTTTCTACAGGTCGTCCCTGACATATGAATGAGTTTGTAAGTTCAATTTGTTCTTAAGTCCGACAGAGTGAGTCTTATACGTCTTTGACATGAATATACAGTGTACAGACCAATCCACTTGCCTGAATCACATTTTAAATCGCGAGGGGAATCCCACACACCATTGTGCCTCAGAGCAGTTTTCCACTGTATTGGACTGTGAACTCTGTTTTGTTGAGGATTTCCTGATATTAGGATTATTCGTGATCAGGACTGCTTTATCATCGTGCTCCCGGATTGATTCTTTGACTCTGTGAAGACCGACTCATTTCTCTGGTCATGGTTTTGGTTGGAAGTGATTGGTGTGTGTTAAAGGTGTACACTTGGTGACTGTTGCAATGAGAGTGTGAGTAAAATAAGTGCTTTTGTATGTGTGTGTGTTTGTTAGAACATGCGTGTGAGGATGGTGAGAGGATGTGGCCTGGCTCTGTCCTTCGGGAAACTCCCAGGATCGATGTGCTCTAAGTACATGCTGGTGGACGGAGAGAAAGTGATGTTCGGCTCCTACAGGTCAGATCTCCACTTTTTATTTAAAACTAGAAACACTGACCGTTAACAAAGCCTGAGATCCTCACCCCTGTCTCCTCCCACGCAGTTTCACTTGGACCTCGTCTCGGATGAACCGGAACACCATCACCGTCATGTCCGGGCAGGTGGTCGAGTTCTTCGATCACGATTTCCGCGAGCTCTACGCCGTTTCCGAGAAAGTGGACCTGTACTACGAGTTCCACATCCCCAAACCCCCCAGACACACCATGCCCACCCCGCTCCTGAAAGCTCCGCCCACTGCCACGAACCCCGCACTACCTGCATCCACCTCCCGCTTCCAGGTGTCTCTGGGGGACTCCAAACAGGTCAATCTAAAAGTCCCTGCTCACAAATATCACAATCCCAAGTACGCCCTGGTGGTGGGAAACAATTTAGGTCTGACTGGATCGCTGCAGGATCTGACCCGGCTCAGGGAATACACCGGGAGCAGCTCAGACAGCAACATGGAGAAGTTACTCCACACCCGGCGGGGCACTAAAGACTCGTCCGACATGGCGTCTAAGGAGGAGATGAGTGAAAGTAAAGAAGATGTAAATAAATCACCGTTGTTTGGTTCAAAGAAGCAGCGCAGCTCCTTCAGGCTGTTCCTCAAAGGCAGGTCGCCCAATCAGAGCCCAGATTTAAAGAAGACGAATCATAATCATAACGCTTCAGAAGTGAAAAAAGCCAATCACAGCCAAGCAAAGCCAGCCGATCAAGTCAAGGACTCACCGAAGCTGACCAACCCCCTCAAAGACACATCAAAACCAGCCAATAACATCAAAGACACATCAAAACCAGCCAATCTTATCACAGAGACATCAAAAACTGCCAATGACATCAAAGAGACGCCAAAGCAGACAAATAACATCAAAGAGACATCAAAGCCAGCCAGTCATGTCTCTCCAAAACCATCCAATCACGTGCAAAAAACACAGACACCACCCAATCACATCAAAGACACATCAAAGGCGACCAATTATACGAAGGAGTCGCAGAATACCGTTAATCACGTGAAGGAGGTCCGGCCTGAGAACTCGCAGATCCCGAACGGCACACACGCTCCATCTTCTCCGCTGCAGGAAAAACCCGAGAGTACGATCGTAGATGAAGTGGACGATTCGTTCGTGATCATCGAAAAACCAAACGTGATGAAATTTAAAAGCAAAAAGACCCCTAAAGCGCCGCAGAGAAGCATGTCCATGCAGGTGATCAGCTCAGGAGCCGAGGAAGGTACGAGAAAGTCTCCATCCTCCAAAGCCATCACACTTAGCCTGCTAATGCTAGCTACCGCCTGCATTCTTTATAAACTTCATACGCAGTAAGCCAGAACTTTACTCCAGAATCAGAACCTGCTGTTACATTAAGCACTGAGACTGTACTGTACAGCACGAGTGTGTTTCTGCGCTACACAAATACGCATCATGATAAACTAGAGTTCTCCAGAGAAAGTTTAAAAGTAAACTTTAAAGTAATCAGTAAATATATTCATATTTCATATTTACCAAATTTCCAGTTTAATACAGAAGAAAACATTAACATCAAATCAAGAGTTTGTAATCTTATGTTTTGGATAAATGTATCAAATCGATATCATCGTCCAGCTCTAATGATTATTAACCGTAATAACTCACTGGAAGGTTAGGAGTCCATGTCATGTGTGCGTCCTTAAGTGTTTATGTTAAAAAACAAACAACCATGTTGCCCCCTAGTGGCCCGGAGCTGCTTCTCTGTCTGATATTGATCCCAAATTGTTTACAAAAATGCCCCAGGTGGTTTAACACATTTATTATTTTTATAAAAAGCTGCACTATTTAACCTTGCGTCTGAAATGACCACGAGTGCATTTGGAATTTATCATTATTTTAATATTATTTATTATTTTATATACAAAATATCAAAGCAGGATTTTTAGTGGTTGCTGCTTGACTGTTGTGTGCCATTTAATATCATTTTAAATATAATTTTTACAGAGTTATAACTATTAATAATTTTAAAAAATCATAGATTTAAATCCTATTAGACACTTTAGTTTTCAGAATGTTGACTGGAATAAAAATTGAAATATTTGCATGTCTCGTCTGTGCTAAAGTTCTCACACAGATAAAATGAACAACAACAACAACAATTATAAAAAGTGAGTCTTTAATAATTTAGATCATCATTATGTTCTTTGTTCTCTTTTCTTCTTTACTGAGCTCAAATGAGATTAGAGAATAAAAACAGCAGCAGCATCCAACAGACAAAAGCTGATTTTTTCCCAGACACACACCTGATACACCTGATACACCTGTACCAAAATCACCAACCCAACAAACTGGACCAAATTTCAGTTTTAACTGTGAACCGAGCTTGATACTGAAGTTCCAGTTTGACCCGAGTGTGTGGTGTGGGATCGTGTACAGTTTGTGATTTGAATTAAACAGGGACAGACGGCAGGTTTCTCGGAGCTTTTCAGGGGAATAATGCAGCCTTTGTGTCTTTTCAGGCTTCAGAGGACAAAAGCGCAACCAGAAGAAGACGTGCATTCAGTCCTGAGCTCAGCGGACACTTGACACGCTTACAGCAGGAGACAGAAACACCGCAGTGTTTATCAGAAGGACAGAAACGCATCACAGTGTAAATGTGTAAAGTGTAAGATATGTAGCAGAGCAGACGTTCATAGACTGAGGATCTCTTTTAAAAATGTGTTTAAGAGATCAGTCGACATGTTGCCTTGAAAATGTTTAACGTGAACAAAGGAAGTTGTTTACCTGATGGTCATGTGACCATGTGACTCACACGTGTTTCAACAAAAAGCTCACGGTTTTAGCCGTAACTGAGGAGTGTGTTTTTGATGCGCTATGAAACACTGAGATGTGGTGTGTGTGAATATACAGTATATGTGTGTGTGTGTGTGTAAGTGTGCCAGGGTGTGTAGATGCACTGGATGGACAGCAGGACTGCAAGCGATGTACTTTTATAAAAGACTTTTTAGTGACTGCAATACAAACGGCCTTTAGAGCTCCAATAAAGGTCATGCACTTATGCATTTGTGTTCTTTATAACACGTCAAATCCAATAAATCTAAACATAAACATGAAGTTAATATTTCCAGTGCTGATGTGTCTACAGGCAGGTAGACGGTGTTTGTCCTGAGCTCAGTGTACGTCCTGTAGGTGCGGCTCAGTTTCAATCCCCACCTTTGTTTGACTACTGAATTGCCACCGTACGTCTGAAGCTCTCTCTCGCTCTCACATGACCCACTTACACAAAGTCTGAACTTTTCTTCATCAAAAATATCACAAATGACTATTTTTCACCCTGCATCTGAATTCCTTTCCTCTCTGAACTCGTGTACGGTTATTAGAGACGACATGGCATGTAATTATTTCACTTTCTTTAATGTTGCAAAGTAATAAAAGCAAGACGAGCGGCAGCTGGAGGTGACATGAGAGAGGAAGTGAAGGAAGCCGAAACTGCAGACCGCAAACAGTTTCAGTCTTGCAGAGCAGATCCACAGAATCTGTATTTTAAAAAAAAGACTCAGCAAAGAACGAGTGCGACTAAAACATGGTCACCTGCATTTTCACCCTCAGTGGGTCTTCACATCCTGTTACAGTCGTCACTGTAACCCGAAATAAAGTGCATTAGCAAAGCATGGGGTCAGGGTCCGATACACTGGGCTGCTTACAGGATGTGTACAGTGGGGCCCAAAAATGTACACACACTTCAACATGGGAAATAAATGGCTCTCTTCTGACGGTCACACGATCATCAATGATTGTGAATTACTGCCATCTGTAGAGGAAAAATAATACTACACACTGCTGCCAGAATTCAATTCGAGTTTTAGAAAAGGGCGAAGCTACTGTCACTGTTGAAGTGTTACAGTGTTGAAGTGTTTTTTTGGACCTCTCCATCAGCAGCTTTTCACTTTTAAAATATTGTGAATCAATTGTAGGCTTAATTGTGTAAGCATAACTTTACATTCTCACATATTCAATTCAATCCAGATTTCTTTCATTTAATACAAATACAGTATGTAATACTATAAAAGCAAATAGACAAAGTTTAGTTATTTAGTTTAGATTTACTAAATAGTTTTATCAGCTGAGACCAGCGAAGATAACGAAGAAATAAAAGATGACCAATGCAGTTTAAAATCGGATTAAAACTGTTTGTGAAATGATGAAATGTGTTTAATAAAGAACAGAATTAAAACTGGTCGGCACGGTGGTGTAGTTGTTAACACTGTCGCCTTGCACCTTCAGGGTCCGGGTTCGATTCCAGTCTCTGTGTGCATATGCAGTTTATATGTTCTCCCCGTGCTTGGTGGGTTTGCTCTGTGTACTCCGGGTTCCTCCCACAGTCCAAAGACATGCAGATGAGGCTAACTGGTGTCTCCGTGTAGTGTGTGAATGAGTGTGCGAGTGTGTGTATATGTGTGTGTGTCCTGTGATGGATTGGCACCCTGTACAGGACGTACCCCACCTCGTGCCCTAAGTCTCCTGGGAGACGCCCTGAATACAGGATAAAGCGGTGTAGACGATGAGCGAGAATTAAAACTTCCTTGTGCGCTGTAGACAGTCCAGAGCAAAGCCTGTTTATTACCGTCAGATTATTACCACTTTGTTGAAAGAATTTCTTACAATAAATAATATTAATTAAATGAATTAGTTTGACAAACATGAGCTGACGAAGCAGGTGATTTCTAAAACATCCATCTGAGTCTGTGTGCGTTTGTGCATGTGTGTGTGAGTATGAGTGTTATATCTAACTCTACTCTGCTCCCAGGACTGTTTTCACCTCCATTACAGGTTCTGATTGATGTTCAGACACTTTTATTTTGATCCAGTTCACACACTGAATCACAGAAGTGTTTGTATACATCTAAAAGTCCCGTTTAGAATGTCTCCTATCCAATAGACCATAAACACTACAGCGGTACCTCGGCATACGAACGCTCCGCCTCACGAATTTTCACTATAACAACTGAAACTTCATTGTGGCACACGAAGCATTTTTGGCATACAATTGAATGGAACGCTTAAAACTTGTTTGTGTCAGTGGAAAGCCAAGCGAAGTGAGTTTACATATTTTTTTGTGTTTTTTTTTTTTTAGCATTTTGTGCTAAAATTTATTTAGTGAAGACGCAGCACCATGGGTCAGAAGAATGTTAAAGCAAGAAGAAAAGGGAGCGGCTTTCAGTTTGGTTTTTAAAGCAGCCAGTGCCGAGAGGAATCATAAATTAATGTTAAATGAGGTTTAATGTCTATTTATTTAATATTTTACTTCATTTACACGTCTTTAAATGTTTACATGATGTCTAAATGTTTTGATTGTTTTTATATGTAAACAATTAGTAATATTTAATATGTTTGGGTGGCTGGAACGGATTATCTGCAGTTATATTATTTCCTCTGGGACAATGTGTTTCACAATACGACATTTCACTTTAAGACCTCGCCTGAGGGACGGAATAAACTCGCGTGCTGAGGGACCGCTGTACTCGCTAACGGATCTCCTCACTCACTTTATCACCTGAACATCAACAACTTCCTCTTGTGCTTTTTTTCTAACTTTAAACTCGATTTAACATAAATGAGTAAATCTTTATTAAACCGTGTGTAAGTTTATCTGTGTGAAGACTGTAGAGCGAGTCACTGATTTACTGTTCACACCACCACCTTTACACACACTTTACACACACTTTCCTTTCACAGTCAGTTTTTGTCATTTTAGATGAAAGAAACCGAGAAAAAGAAATGATTTAAAACAGAATTATGAATGAAGACTAAACTTCCCTCAGACCGGAAGAGGTAGAAAATGACGCCGGCGCGTTTCGCCTTTTATGGAGTTTTGTGGGAGTGGCTAATTGATGTTTAAACTCACTGAATAAACGGATCAAAAGTCATTTATAATATTTTAATTAACAACGTTATGTGTGTATATAACAATAAACTGCACAAACTGTATTTTATTATTTATATAAAGGTAAAAATGCCGCTAATAAACATGAATAAACGTGTGTGATCTACTGCAGTCACCCAGCGCCCCCTGCCGGGCAGAAGTGTTATCACAGGCTAAAATCAGTCAGTGTTGTAGTAATTTTATTTAATACACACACACACACACACACACACACACACACACACACACACCATGATTTAATTTTAATATTAAAGTTTAAAATATGTTTTTGTTCATTTCATGATTAAATGTGTGTTGTGTGATTGTAGCTGTAATGTCAATAAAAGGCAGTTAGTGTTTAGTGTAAATAGTTAAAGGTATTAATTACACTCTAAAAACTGCTGGGTTAAAAAACACCCCAACCATAACCGAGCCACTGGGTCACTATTGGACAGAACGCGCGCTGAGTTGTTTTGACCCAAAAGCTGGGTTGTACCATTTAACCCAGAATTCAGGGCTGTTCATTTGACCCAACCAGTGGGTAAACTTAACTCTTGCTGGGTTGACACATTCCATTTGATTTAGTAGATAAAACCAATTTGTTTTCAAAAAAGTCCCAAAACATACACAAATACCCAACACATACATGAATAGATTGTCACAGAAAATGAAATGTGAATAACTCAATAAAATAAAATAAAAAATGTTAGACAGAACCATATAATCCCAAGGTGACAATTTGTTAAATACAACATAAATGTAACATAAACACTCTCTGTAAAACAATAAAACCAAAAGGCCCCTGTAAATCTGATTTGACTTACATTTTTTTTTTGCATTTAATACAATTTTGAAACAATTTTTATATAAAAGTTTTCAATACAAATTTTATAATGCCAACATTACATCAAATAGTCCCCATCTAAATATTATAACTATTAGTTATATAACTATTAGTTTAACGACTAGTATTTCATTTACTTTTAAAAGGACATTAAGAACAAGAAAACTTTTAAAAATATTATTGATTAAATGTGAGCTGAAAAAACTGTTGTCGTCAAAGATTTAACAGATGAGGACTCATGTCTGATCTACAGTATGCTGGAGAAGATGCCAGCTGGGGAGACACTGCTTTGTGGAGTTAACATCAAAGACAAAAAAAAAAAAAATACTCTGTCTCCAACAGTAAGGTCTGTCAGGTCCCTCTGTCTCATCTCCACGGCACAAAACATGGAACAGCGCTCCAGTCATCTCCATATTTTGCAGATATTCATCGATGTTGGTCCACCTGTGGGTTTTTAATGACATTTACATGAATCATTTTGTGAATAACGTACAGCTACATATAGTTTTAATGCAAAACGTCTTTTTTCTTATAAATACACTAAATAATGTATGTGCTGTGAACATGAATTTAGTGTATATTTCGGATGAATGTACCTCACAATGTAACGTGTGAGAGATAACAGGATACGGCGTTCCAAACCACTCAATGAACAGTGATGATTAAAGTGATGAATTTACAACTTATACAGAATATTTATACAGAAATGATGCAGATATATTGTAGCTCGTTTTCAACTATGACACATTTT
>QMIH01001620.1:28485-46907 GCA_003987875.1 Clarias batrachus | reverse complement strand
CACACACACACACACACACACACACACACACACACACACACACACTCTCTCTCTCTCTCTCTCTCTCTCTTGCGTGCGCTTGTGCACTCAGGACAAATGTGGCCTTTAATAATTTGGCATTTCAAACTGGAATTAAAGCGTCCCCCCCTTCAGGAGCCCTGAGGCGCCCTGGCTGTCAGAACCGCTGCTCGTCACGGCACCACGACGAACCGCCCGCGCTCTGTTTTCACAAGGAGGAGTGACGCAGAGACGTTTGACTGACGTTTGAAAAATTAAAACTAAACACTCATGCTAATGAGAGATTTTACAGAATAGCAGGTTTTCATGCAGACGCGTCTTGGGATGAAGGTCAGGAAATGATGGCTGACGCGGCCGGAACGCCTCTCTGAATATTCAACACTTTCTAAATCAATAATCTTCTCACGGGCGCGGATGCAGACGAGGACGCGTCCCACGGTTTGGCCGAGGCGTTTAAACAGGAGCAGAGATCGATTCACACACGAGCTGAGATTCCTCACGGCACAGGAGTTTAACACTCTCAGCCTACAGCGTCTACTGAATTAACAAGAAGATACAAATACTGCAGATCCTCCAAGAGCTGCGAAACATTCCGACCTTCTCACACCTGCAGGAAACACACTTCATGTGGAGCGCAATATAATATTATTCATTATTTAGAATAAAATTCAGATTCGGCACAAACTTCAGCACAGAGTCACAACACAGAACACCATCAGTCATATACAGTCAGAACTTTACAGCACAGAACATTAGGCCCAGTGTTGTGTACAGTAGCTTCCACGTGTGTCACCGGGGCAGCTCCGTCCCCTCAGGACCCCGTCCCCTCAGGACCCCGTCCCCTGGGGGCGCTGTAGTGTCTGCCGTTGGTAGAGGATCCTCCGGCTGTGGGTTGGGGGGCGGGGCCTCTGTGAATCAGACTGGTTTGTCTGGTCCCATGGCGTTCTGTGGGATCCAAGGGCCAACCTCCGGTTCTGAACAATTAAGCCAATGCCCAAGTGCAGTTCCTTCTAAAGCCCTCCAGGTTAAAATGTCTAACTTTACAACAGAAATAAACATGTTTACAGCCTGGAACAAAACCGCAGTTTAGGTCTCCACAACTAGATTTCTCTTTTATGAATCGTATTAAGCCATAAAGTTATGCATGGTTGATTTGAGTGACAATTACCAATTAAATTGACAGTTACCAATTTATTTATTAACTCTGGTTTGAGTCAGATCCTGCCAAGATGACGACGAGCAGAGCTCCCACAGCTGAATTCCAGGACGGCTCTTCAGAAAACCTACAGGTGACGTCAGCAGTGGGTGTGGCCAAGGTGTTCTACACACGCTGTGTACAGGGGTGAGCCTCGGGTGCCTGTGATCCTGTCAGCAGTTACTGGAACATAACTCATAATCAATGTGTTGATCAGTGTATAGCGGCTTGTGTGTGTGTGTGTGTGTGTACAGTATATATATAAAAGCTCAATGATTATTGGCTCCCTTCCTGTATGAATAAATATTACATAATAAAATGTTTAAGTCAATGTTTCAAGATGTAAGGGTGTGTGGATGTATTTTCAATCAATAGCATGTTTTTTTTTTTTATCTTAAGTGGCAAAATTATTCTTAAAAAATCCCTTACAAATAATAGAGAATAAAAGCAATTGACAAAACATCACTCACTCATCATCTATACCACTTAATCCTGTACAAAGGGTCGCGGGGGCGGAGCCTATACCAGGACAGGGTACATCCTGGACAGGATGCCAATCCATTGCAGGGCACACACACACACACACACACACACACACACACACACACACATACACACATACACACACACACTACAGCCAATTTGGGAATGCCAATTAACCTAACCTACATATCTTTGGACTGTGAAAGGAAACCGGAGTACCCGGAGGAAACCCACCAAGCACGGGGAGAACATGCAAACTCCATGCACACAGAGACGGGAATCGAAGAAATTATATTTTGAGTGTTTTTTTTTATTATTATTTGATGACCATTTGTTCCTGTATAAATATATATATATATTTTAAAATCTTTTCTGACCTGACTGTAACGTTTATTTGACTAAAATTCATTCATGTAAGAAAAAACAACATTAATAACTTCATGTGGATATAGAAGATTTAAACCTGAATGTGTGTGTGTGTGTGTGTGTGTGTGTGTGTGTGTGTGTGTGTGTGTGTGTGTGTGTGTGTGTGTTTGTGTGTGGTTTTACAGGAAAATTAGCACTCTGTGGACAACAAAGTGTTTATACAGTCAGTGTGGTGATATCATCTTATGAATGAGACGCTCTAAACTGCTTTGAAGACGGAGACAGAAACAGATGAAATAAACGAGCAGGAAACCAAGTGTGTTGCAGAAGTACATCAACAGAAAGAGTTTAAATATATTTTCAATAAAAACACACACACTTAGCTGCCAGTTTATCTACACAGATATAAAATACTACGCTTTTAAATTAATGATTAATGATTATTTTTAACCCACGTTTTCTTTCCTCTTGTTTGGACACCTGCAGATCATCCTGACGTCACGTCAGTGTGTAAACGAGAGAACGTGATGGAGTTTAGTCAGACGTGGGGAGTAAAGTACACGTCCTCACTGCAGTGTGTTTGTCTCAGGGTGAGGCTGCGTTACTTTAGCTCTCAGCGCTAATACACACCAGTACGAGCTAAATTACTCTCAGTGATTTTACATCACGCCTCAGTGTGTCACACACACACACACACACACACTCTCCATCAGTGGTGTATCAGTGAGCTTCAGTGCTGCTGTTTGGACAGCTTCGGGTTGTTAGCCTCACGTGTTAGCGTGCGTCAGACGAGTGCTAGCACAGCGAGAGTTAGGATGCTAGCACTGCACGTGGTCTGGGATTTTTTTTTAATCTATAAAATCACACAAAAACCTGAAAAATGACACAGTAAACAGCAGGTAGAGTCTTCTCAACTTCTCTACTCAGCTCTCAGCTGTGGTCCAGACACATGTTCAGGTTCACTTCTGCTTCATCTGGGGGAAGTTTCAGCACTCAGAGTGATAAGCTTCTCTTTCTGCCCGAGCTCAGAGCGCACAGCATCAGATTAGCTGCTGACTGATAGACTGGCAGTAAAACTGAGACGGTTGCCAGATACTGATAAATAAACACCGGCACTCTAATTAATAAAAAACTGTCCAGAAGCTAAATCTACTGCTGGATTTATTCAACCAAATTATTTAACTGAAGCAACACTAAAAAAAGAAAATCCATTCACATTCATACAGGAAAATAACTTATTTTATTATTGTCACTCCCTAATATAATTACTAATTTATAATAAACATTAAAGAAATAAACAAGTAAACTCCAGTCAGCTTTAAATACTGTACTAAACCTGTAATAAACTTATAACCCATTTTTGCTTAGAAATAAACAGCATTCATGTTTAGTAATAATAAATGCTGCAAGCACACAGCAGTGTCGCACTGTGTCGAGTGACGCACATTAAGACATTTTAGTCCATTGTTCAATCAGCTCCAGGCCACTAGGGGTGACATGTTCAACACAATCCATGTGTTTAATAATTACAAGTGGAATAATCTAGGCATTCAATCTAAACACCCATATTAGAGCAACATTGCACGACGAGTTTGGACTTCAGACTTTTCTTCTCAGAAATTTAAAAAGTGTGATAAAAAAATTATACACAAAAAAAACATTCAAGTCAGAGTGGGACTTGTGATTGTGCAGAATAATAGAACACAGTTCTGAGAGTAAAAACTATTTATACAGTATTTCTCTATAGAATCTCCTCATGCACGTCCACTAGTTCTTGAACCCCATCCAGGCAGACAGTTTATAGTGCAATATGACGCCTGTGCGGTCGACTGCTGTCACGATTGCTCCAACCTCTTTTCCTTTGTTTTTGTTTTTAAAGTTAACTTTCAGTAACTTTAAACCAGTAAATTCTTCACCAGAGTACATTAGGTATGATGGAGAGCATATGGAGATCTCTTATTTCTATTGGTTTACACTGTACTCACGGTTGAACGTTTTTAATCCCGGATCCAAGCTGGCCGAGTGAGATCCTGAGGGAGAACAAAGTACTCGACCCGAAGTGGCAACCCCAAGGGAAACGAACCGGTGTTAAGAACAGGCTCCACACCGAGCACCTCTGCCTAGCATCCTGCTCACCAACGTCCAGTCACTGGAAAACAAGCTCGATGACCTCAGGGCCAGGGTAAAGTTAAGGAGACATTCAGGACTGCAATCTCTTCCGCTTCACTGAGACATTGGCTGAACCCAGCAGTGTTGGACTACGCCATTCAGCCGGCCACGTTATTCTCGGTCCACTGCATGGACAGGACACGGGACTCTGGGAAGGCGGCATGTGTTTAATGGTAAACAAGAGCCGGTGCAACAGAGCGAACATTGTTCCCCTCACACACTCCTGCACACCCAACCTGGAACTACTGACTATCAAATGTCGTCGTTTTTACCTTCCACAGGAGTTTACATCGGTCATAAATCAGCACCGTTTTTAATTCCACCTCAAGGCGGACATGGTCACTGCCGTATGTGAGCTGAATGAGGCACTTGCACAGCACCAGACTACACCGAGACAAACTTATTAGCACAGCACTAAATGTAAATGAAAATCTACTTCATGGCAAAATATAAACAAAGGCTCGAGCAGAAAGTTCAGGCCATAGAGGGAAGTTGGGTACTGGACGGACCAATCAGTGGCCGCTCTGCAAGACGCGCTCGATGACGCAGACTGGGACATGTTCCAGAGCAGCTCTGATGACATCAATGTGTTTATGGAACTGGCTGTGGGATTCATTGGGAAACTAACGGATGATACCGGCCAAAAAACGACCATCAGAACCTTTCCCAATCAGAAGCCATTATTGTTCCTGTCCCATCCTGCTTCCCTCAACAACTACCACCCTGTATCCCTGACTTTCCCGAGTAGTGATGAGGCACTTTGAACAGCTGGTGAAAGACTTCATCACCTCTTTACTACCGACACACTAGAACTACTACAGTTTGCATACCATCCAAACCGCTCAGCTGATGATGCCATTTCCTACCTGCTTCATACAATCACTCCAGCTGGACATTAGAAAGAGGAATTATGTTAAAATGTTCTTTGTTGACTACAGTTCAGCATTTATGAACTCCATACTCACCACCAAGCTGGAGCACCTGGGACTCATCTCCGGCCATCTCATCAGCTTGGTCAGTGGATCTCCAATTTCCTAACTGGCAGACAACAGTCAGAAAGGATGGGTGGACATGTCTCTGCCTCCCTCACGCTCAGCACTGGACTCATTGTACACCTAAGACTGCATGGCCATGACCAACTCCACCACCATCATCAAGTTTGCTACCGACACTGTCGTGGTGGGCCTGACCTCTGACAGGAGATTAGGAATCTGGAGAACTGGTCTCAGAGGACCAACCTCCTCCTGAATGTCAGCAAGACAAAGGAGCTGATAGTGGACGACTTCAGTACAAAGCAGGGGAGGAACTACTAGACCACCGTCATCAACAGGACATACTGTATAATGCTTGCACATTCTGGTTTATGTGTACGTACAGTACAAAAGGACTACGTTTACAATTTTGCACTTGGACAGTGGACAGCAGATGGACAATATCACTGCTACTCATCTTTCCATTTCACACTCCATGAACACACCGTCTGCTGCCTGAACGTTTCACATACTTTATACAGTTTATTTATACAGTTCTTACTCTTTTTTTTTTACAGTCTTACATTTTTATATACTTTACATATTTCCACTCTATACGTTATTTTATTCTACTTTGTTTAATTGTAACAAAACGATAGTAAATTTTATATTTATTTATTTTTCTTATTAGCATTTATGCCACTTTACTCTTTTTTTTTTTCTCAAGGTCACAAAGAGTTGTGTAACGACTGTGTATCAAACTGTGTGTGGTTGTGTAAGTGACAAACATTTGAATTTGTTTTCTTAGAGCCGCGATCAGACTCGCTGC
The DNA here is from genome assembly GCA_003987875.1 of Clarias batrachus. Lineage (NCBI taxonomy): Eukaryota > Metazoa > Chordata > Actinopteri > Siluriformes > Clariidae > Clarias > Clarias batrachus. The sequence goes on along the minus strand of QMIH01001620.1, from coordinate 40,876 downwards.
TTCACGTCTGAAACTTCAGCCCCTCAGGAACTCCTTCAACACGGTCAGGATGGTACGGGGGACGTTAAAGGAGTTCACAATAACTTCCAGCAGAGTTCCTGTGATGTGCGAGTGGTGTTGATGAATGAGTGTGTGTACAGTTCACACACACACACACACACACACACACACACACACACACACACACACACACACACACACACACACACACTTGCGCAAGTCAGCGACTCCAGTTTTCACGGATCAGGCGTTCCACTCGCTGAATGTTCACCTGAACACCTGCTGTCGGCTCCTCGGCTGGGATTCATGGACATACGGCCGTCTTTTAAATGTTCACACCGTTCACATGTTTTACTGCGTCTCAGTGTCTCATCACCATGCTGTGCTTGAAGTCTTCCGTAAATGTCAATCAATTTTATGCCTTCGTTCACTAGAAATTCCCAGTTTGACTTGAACACCCATCATATAAAGGTAATTCATATATATAGCATACTCTATAAAGCATACTCCACACACAGACAGGAGTATCATTCCACAGCACTTTCAGCTGAGCGTTAAAAGAACAGACATGGCAACCCTGATGCTTGTTGCAGTTGATGATGGAGGACCGTCAGTGGAGCTGAAGTGGGGATTAGTTTTATAGTGAGATCTCAGATCAGCACCGAGGCGGCAAACAAACCGCAGAGACGTGAGAGTGTAAGGAATGAGCTATTGATTTCCTGCGTCTCTCTCTCTCACACACACACACACACACACACACACACACACACACACACACACACACACAGCCATGAGCTCACTGCGTGTAAAGATAGGAGTCTCGGAGCGCTCGCCCACTGTGTCCAATTCATCCAAAGCTGATTAGCAAACATATCTGAGATGCTATAAATAAGAATAAATAACACGCCATGATAAGATAAGGACTAATATCCTGGTTTAGAAGAGGCATTATTGGATCCTTCAGATAAGTCCATCAGCACTGAGGTGAAAGAAAAGAAAACGTGACATGAGAGCAAAAAGCCAAGACTGAAACTGTAAGCTGTGTTATTATCAGACCGTGCGTGTGTGTGTGTGTGTGTGTGTGTGTGTGTGTGTGTGTGTGTGTGTGTGTGTGTGTGTGTGTGTGTGTGTGTGTGTGTGTGTGTGTGTGTGTGTGTGAGATGGATTAAACATCACCAACATGACCCATCTGAGTGTGTTATTGTTATTATTGTTATTATTGTTGTTATTGTTGTTATCATCATTGGTGTCCTCACAGCTGGAGTCCTCAGGTGCATCCTAATACACAGATACAGTATATTATACTGAGCTGAGGAAACCAGATGCTCTTTTTGTCCCCGAGCTCCACAGGAGACATACAGCAGGGGGACGAAGCATGACAGAGAATCATAAAAAGCCATCACTGAAATCAGACTTCGCTTTCATCCCACCATCAGTCCATCCACAACACAAAATACACACAGTTCTGTATACACACACTGACCCGAAAAAACACACTCGAGAAATCTAGAGACAGTGCAGGCATTAGACACTGCCTCTGTGTGTGTGTGTGTGTGTGTGTGTGTGTGTGTGTGTGTGTGTGTGTGTGTGTGTGTAATTAATAATAATAAAAATAAACAGGACAACATTGTTATCTAGAAACAGTTAACTTGCATATTTCATGATTATTCATAACCCCATGTATATTTAATGTGAGTAGTAAAGTGCCGAGATGTTCTCAGGGGAATTTAGTTAAAGTAATCGATTATTTTTAACGGTTTTAAAACAACAACGTGTGCAGCTGTAATTACCCCCGGTGGTCGTCCCGTACCTTCAGATGATGCCTAATAACCTGCTAATGCAGTGACGTCTGGCCTTAACACCGCTTAATGATCACGCTGACATTTTACCAAATCACCCTCTCTCTCTCTCTCTCTCTCTCTATGTGTGTGTGTGTGTGTGTGTGTGTGTGTGTGTGTGTGTGTGTGTGTGTGTGTGTGTTTCCGTTCCTCTCAGCATCTTTGTATCATTTCAGTAAAACTCATAAAGTCTGCAGAGGAAAAAGCCAGACGTCGCCCTCGGCACATCCACAACTCCACACATTAGCACGCTGAAACAAGAGAGAACAAAAGGTGAAGAAAACAGAGGAAAAGCAGAACAAATTCAGGGAGGAAAACATGATTAGTGAAGGAAAAAGAAGAGAAAATTAAACACCCAACTGAAAATGATCGAGCTGAAGAACACTGACACTTTAGAGGAAAATCTAGAGAACCTTTAATGATCTGGTTCATTTCTGACACCTTAAAGAACCTACACATTGTGTATCAGATGAGAAGAGAATAAAGGGTTCCTCACTGGTTCTCGAGATATTTAAACAACCCGAGTGGGTACTATATGGAACCTTTCCTAAAAGTAAATGGATTGTGAACCTGGAACTCTTAGGGGATCAGTATAGGTCCAAGAAGAACCTTGTTGTGAGGCTGAGAACCCATATTAAAAGAGAACAGCAGGAGGAACAGCAGGAGGAACAGCAGGAGGAATGAGGCGGGAAAGGCAGAGAAGTGAGGTGGAAGTGGGACAGAAGTGAGACAGAAGTGGGACAGAAGTGGGACAGAAGCAGGGCAGAAGTGGGACAGAAGTGGGACAGAAGCAGGGCAGAAGTGGGACAGAAGTGGGACAGAAGCAGGGCAGAAGTGGGACAGAAGTGGGACATGGGTTATACTGTAAAAGTTTGCTCATACTGTATATGAACATTTGTTCATATTAACTCCATCATCCGTTTTTTTTTTTCATGAAGTCTGCTTTCCTTTCCCCGGAGTGAGATCAGAATTCTAAATCGTTTCTAAATGTGTTTTGTCTCCAGCTTTCTTCTGACTCGGTCTCCATCACACCATGTCCAGGAACCTGCTCAAACCAGACAGATAAACCCCTCTCCCCTTCCCGTCCTCGAGCCCTTTGTCTGTCTGTCCCTTTAACTCTTCACTTCACAGGTCTTTACTCTTCCTTTAAATAAAATTAGGGACTCGAGTCAGTGCTCTTGGGACAGTCTTGTCCTCAATCAGCTTGTAACGTCTCCTCGCTCAGCTCTGCAGGAGAGTCGCCCGCTGATCCAAAACACACCTGTACGCAGCTGAGGTGTCCTCTCAGTCTGTCCTCTCTCACGCTGTCCTCTCCTCGCTCTCTCTCTCAGCCAGCGCGTTTGCATCGGACTGCCCGAGCTGTTGTAATTCAGCATTTTATCCAGACTGCGCGCACACACACACACACACACACACACACACACACACACACACACAGGCTTCATCTGATCCTCACACACCTGAGTCTATTTCTTTCTCTTATATGAAGACTCCAGGGGTTAATGATTTCCCCCTTGAGGCTCAGCGAGAACGGACCGTCAGTCTGATAACACCCGTGTCCAAAAAAATCCAATTCCATGTTCATGTTTCATCTCTTCAGCATCGTGAATAATAAATGAGGACTTATTTATTGATGGGTGTCCACAACTATTGTAAAAAGTGTGTGTGTGTGTGTGCATGTGCGTGTGTGTGTGTTTAAACATCTTTTGGTTACTGAAGGTTAAACCACAGAAAAAAGTCAATAAAGTGTGTGTGTGTGTGTGTGTGTGTGTGTGTGTGTGTGTGTGTGTGTGTGTGTGTGTAAACGCATTCACTCTGTGAAGGTCACTGTTGAGGACTTCTGCGTCAGAGCACTTGAGGAACACTGAAGTAGAACGTCACGTGTTGACTCAGTGTGTGTTTAAAGGGACTGTACAGATTAGATCTGACGGTAAGCGATAAGACACGTGGACATTAACACGTTCTCACCTGCAGGAGAACCTGCACGAACACAAGACACAAAGAACACTGAGCTGAGGAACACTGAAGTACCCTAGTTGAACACAGAGAGACAAGAAGCTGAAGAACGCTAAGGAACACTGAGCTGAAGAACACTGAGAAAGATGAAGCACAAGGTCACTGAATTGAAGAACACTAAGAACACTTAAGAGGAAAATCTGGAACCTTTAATGATCTGGTTAACATCTGACCCATTTTTGGAGGCCATAGGAACCAGTAAAGAGCCGACACGTTGTGTATCATGTGAGGGCTGAACGAAGGGCTCCTCACAGGTTCTCGTGATGTTTAAGAGTTCTGACTGGGTTCTATAGGGAACCGTTTCTGAAGTTAAAGGTTTGTGAGAAAGCTTCTGGAAGTTTAATTTATTCTGCACATCTGGAAGCCTTCAGAGATCAGAGCAGGTCCGAGTAGAACCTTTCTGGGAAGCTGAGAACCTCTAAACCTGTATTTAAAATCACACACACGGCCGGGAGGGGGGGGATGGGGATCACTGTCCCCGCCCCCTCTCTACACCCCGGGTGGCGCGCGCTTCTCCAGCAGCAGCCGTTACCTGGTTACCGGTGTCGCGCGCAGGAGTGCAGTGCGGCGGTGAGGGACTCAGCGTTCAGAGCGCAGACACAGCGAAGAGATCTACACACACACACACACAGGCAGGCACAGACACGCACGCACGAGCCTTCCTCACGCTTCCCGCCAGCTCTCGCGCTCTCCGGTGCTGCCCGGGTCCCGAGTTCCAGCGCGCGCTGCTGCTGATGAGAGGTAAGTTAACCGGATGTTGATGGGAGTGTAGCGCGAGCGACACCGGACACCAAACGCCTCCTCACCGCACTTTCATCCTGAGACATCAAAGGCACCGCTGGCGGAGTTCGTGCGCGCTGCAGGTGCTCCGTTCAGGTGTCATTACTTTGGGGCTTAATGAAGGAGTCACGTGACGCGGCTTAATCTTTAATCGTTTATCATCGTAATGAGGGACAGTCAGAGAGACGGTGAGAGTTCTAATGCGCGGGGATCAGTCTTTATTAATCATAATAATAATCATAATAATAATACATTTAATCTGTGAATATAAAAATATTAAACATATCAGGATATGAAGCGTGCCCCCATTATTTACTTATTTATTTGTTATTACTTTATGTATTTCTTTTACAAAGGCAAATAAATAATTGTTATGAAATGGCAATAAATATTAAAATTAATTCATTAAAAATATCAGTTTATGCAACATATTTGGACACACACACACACACACACACACACACACACAGATCCTGGTCCTATTTATTATATGTAGAGTTTGTGTTTTTAGCTTCCATGCCAAATCCAATCCGCTCTGTCCAATCTAATCTGATGTTTCAGTCAAATTTACAGCTGGAATCTTACATTTAACTCACAATTTCATTTTTATACATTTTTTATCTCTTTTAAAATGAAGACTTGTACTGCTTTATCAAAAATGTATGTGTAAATATCTAAAACTATAAATACAGATCCAGTGCAGATTAAAGAGTGTAGTGAGTTCTCCGGCCATCTAACACCTCCGCTAGGTTCTGCTCACCTCATCAGTCAGCCTGAGCCGCGGAATCAGCTGGAGCACAAACACACACGTATACACACATTCTTTTGCAGGTTTCATTTATGCTTCTCCATCGCCACTAACGTATCCGTAGCTGTGATGTGGATAATAATAATAATAATAATAATAATAATAATAGTGAATCAGATGAGAGTTACTTTAGCGCTGTTATGTTAGATAGATTTGTTAAAACAGAACGCGGTGTTATGTATTATTCACTGGATTTGTCATGCCCTGTGTGTGTGTGTGGGACGCCATGGCCTCTGTGCCATTTCGCTGGAATTCTTTCCCGCTGCGTGGGTGACTGATGACTTCACCATTCCCTGATTCTCCCAAAGCGCTCCAGTGCGCCGGCGGATCGCGCTGACGTCACTGCACCGCGTGTAGGAGCAGAGAATTTCCCCTTCACCCTGTACTGTACAGCACACAATCTCACACAATCTAATCAGGGGGAGCGAGAAGATGAAGCTCAGAGCTGGTGTTGCTGATGTGCTGTTGGTGCTGGTGATGATGATGGAGTCCAGACTTAGCCGACAGAACAAGCCATGCTAATTCAGTTAGACGCTAACAGCAACAGTAATGTGTTTAGCTGGGCAGGTTCCACTCTGGTGTGGAAAAGTCAGTATCATTTAACCTCCTGGCAGTGTTGAGGAACAGGAGAACCCAAGTCTGGTTATTCTCGTCAGATCATCGGAGTGAACGTTTAGATGCCCAGAAGATGAAATGAGCTCAGCGGAGAGTGAGCTGGGTTTCACAGACAAGCTTTCATTATTACAACAGTGGTCCAGTCGTGTGTGTGTGTGTGTGTGTGTGTGTGTGTGTGTGTGTGTGTGTGTGAAATCAGGAGTAAAACAACAGATATAAGGAGATCAATGATGTTTCTAGAATATTTGGTATAATGTGGTCCATTTTCTTTTTTCCTTCAGTAAATCCTCTCCACTTGTGCGCGCGGTGATCCTCAGTGAAACCAGGTGAAGCCTGAACTCTGCACACGTTATTGACTGCAGCACATTTTCAGTCCATTTTTACATCAAGGTGATAAAATTCAGTGTCGTCTAATAGCCAGAATCTAATATAGAAGAAAATTACACAAATAAAAAAAAATATGTTCACTCTAGTTGTGAAATTAGAAACATGTTTTCATTTCAGAGGTGGAAGGAGGTTGAGTTAGTGATGGAGTTGGATTCGGAGTTTGAATGAAGCTGGCCACGCCCCAACCCCACCTTACATCCCGCCCACAACCCTGACCCCACTCTCAGCGTCTTAAACACTTATTAATGTTTAAAACAGAATTATGTTTATTATTTATATACAACAGCAAACCTCCCTATAACCAACATTAATAAATATAAATACAGGTTTATGCTAGCAAGATACAGCAGCATATCTAATAATATAAAATAACCACAGCGTGTTTAGTTAATTTAGATAATATTAACCGTATAAACTTTCTGTAATTAAGTCTCTACAGAAGACTTTGTGTGAATGTTCAGTAAGATTAAGCACTCGCTACTGTAGCTAATGTTCGCTAGAGTAACAACTAGCATAAACTCAAATGACGCAGTGAGGTCCCTACTTTGAGATTACACAAACTGTTATTTCATCTGATACTCCACATGGTGTGTGCTAGGTTTGTGTCCAAATTGTTTACTCTTATGAATTAAAAGGAGAATTATTACTTGTTGTGTCCGCCGCACTTTAGTACACATTCCACCTGATGTTCGAACCAGGAGAGACAGACAAACATGCGCACACACACACACACACACACACACACACACACACACACACACACACACACACAGTCTGAAGCTTTTATTATAGTTTATTATCATCAAGGAGAGCATAGTTACGCTTTAGACTCTGTGACACATACTGTATGTCCTGTACATCAAAAGAACCGGTCATTAACATGTCAGACATAGAGACACACAGAGACACAGAGACACAGGGACCACAGCAAGTTTGGAAAATATATATATTCCTCTGAAAGTGGACCATGTAAGGAATCAGGAAGATCTCACAGAGACATGAGAACGTTCACATCAGATTATAAAACTTTACTCTGCTCATAAATAAACTATTTTTAATAATTATAAGCAATTTATGTATTTTTCCTGTTCAAACGTCCGCACATATCATGTGTTAGACTTGAGGTTATGGCCGAGGTCAGTGCACACACCTTTACCTCAGACTGAGCTAGTTTACTCTTAAATATTGGGTCTTAATAATTTTGCTCATTTGGGTTTGTCACTAGGTTCCCATCATCAGCCCAGGGATCCGCGATCGTTTCTGGGAACACTCGACCCCAACCTCATGCTGATCAGTGAGAACACAATCGTTCCACGCATGGTAACCGTGCCCGCTTGAAGAAATGGTCCCGGGAAAGTTACTGCGCAAGCGTACTTGGGCACGAATTAAATCAGATACAGGAGCAACTGTACCTGAGAATGGAAGTAGATCTCGCCGCTTGTCTCTGTGCACAGTAGGAAGGCACGTGACATTTTTACAGAAATATGAATAATATTAGGCAAAGCCCAAAAAATCCTTGTCCTCTTCCTTGTCCTCTTCTTCTCTTGTGTTTAATGGCGGCTAACAAACCAAGTAACCACCTGCCGTATCCGAGAGAATAAATGCACAACTGTACAGAGCGGAAAGTGTTCACAGCGCCACATATTTTTTCCACGTTTCGTTACGTTACAGCTGTAACCATAATGGATTGAATTCTTTATTTTCTTCAGAATTCTACAAACAACACCCCATAATGACAACGTGAAAGAAGTTTGTTTGAAATCTTTGCAAATAATAAAAAAAAAAAAATTAAATGACACTCAATATTGAGCTCAGGTGCTTCCTGTTTCCACTGATCATCCTGGAGATGATTCTACAACTTGATTGGAGTCCACCTGTGATTTCCAGGACATGATTTGGAAAGACACACGCCTGTCTATATTTTGTCCCGCAGTTAACAGTGCATGTCAGAGCACAAGCCAAGCCATGAAGTCCCAGGAATTGTCTGTAGCCCTCCGAGACAGATCTGGGGAAGGGTACAGAATAGATTTCTGTAGCATTGAAGGTTTGGAACCATTAGGAAAAGAGGTCCAGCGTTTCTCTGTGGAGAGCGGAGAACCTTCCAGGAGAACAATCATCCTGTAGCATCATACTCAAAAAGACTTAAGGCTGTAATTGGTGCCAAAGGGTCTTCAACAAACTCCATGCAGCTGTCATGTGCCTTTAACTGAGGAGTGACGTCTGTCTGGCCTGGTTAGTGGAGTTCTGCAGATATTATTATTCTTCTGGAAGGTTTTCCTCTCTCCACAGAATTTATCTTTAAAATTTTTAAGATTTCAAACAAACTTATTGAATGAATTTAACCCATTTTGGAATAAGGATGTAACATAACAAGATGTGGAAAAAGTAAAGCGAATACTGTGAATACTTTTCAGAGGCTCTGTATGGAAAATATGTGTGAGTACGAAGCAGACTTAATTGAGATAATGTGATTGTTGGTCAGCGAGGGGGGGGGTGGGGGGGGCAATCATTCCTGGGCACGGTGTAAATCAATCTTGTCCAATGTGAAGACGCCCTTACGTGCCCAGCCCACCCCCCCCCCTTCCTCTGGGGCTCTTGGAATTGTTCTTCTGTACCCTTACAGCGCCCCTGATGATACATGGTCATGTGACTTGAAGGAAAAGAGGCAGTTAATTAAATGAGGACCTCAAAAAATACAGCCGAGTAACAGCTCGCCCTCCAGAACAAAACGTCCAGCAGGTTTTTCACTAAAATAACACCTGTTGTTTAAATGAATGAGTGCGAGCACAGAGGACAGAAGCGTCCACGTTACACTCAGATAAAAGTCACTGGGAATTATGAACATGACCCGTCACGACATGCAAATCTGATCTGAGCAGATAATCGCAATCGAACAACGTGTCTTGTGTGCTGTAGTACCTTAGTGTACCTTAGTGTACCATAGTGTATCTTAGTGTACTTTAGTGTACCTTAGTGTATCTTGGTGTACCATAGTGTACCTTAGTGTACCATAGTGTCTTGTGTGCTGCAGACGTAACCTTGGTGTCTTGGCTCGAGACATCGCGGGCTGTGGAAGCATCTACAGCACTGGCAACAATAATAAAATTAAATTCTACAGAAAGACCTTCAGTGACCTGGATACTGTGTGTGTGTCCAATAAAATGTTATTTACCCCAGATAACAGCGGGTCTTTTAGTCAGTATTACAGCTAAACCAGTTTACTGCTAATATAATAACAGGAAAACGCTTCTCATTAGATGTTTAAAGCACATAATTGGCAGCGTGTTAAAGTTCTTGCTTATTAAAATTTTATTTCCGCGACGTGTATACAGATTTATTTCCAGCCATCAGAGCCGCCCCGACCCCCGAGCAGCCGCGGTGTGTTTTATACTGAGATCTCATCAGCTAGAGGCACTTCAGCTGATCTGTCTGAAGAGCTGACGAGTGAGAGCGCGGAGCCGGACAGAAATGCAAACTAGCTGCTGGCTGCGCAGACACTCACACACATCTCACAGGCTTTCCTCCGGAGCCGAGTCGTCTTCCTGCCGAGTCCGGCCTACACGCGTAGCTGGAATAAAAATAGTTTCCATAAGATCAGCACAACACGGCTGATCTGTACAGTTACTGCATTATGAACAGAGGTGTGTACATGCGCAGGAACTGGTTCAATCGCAATTTTATTTTTTTTTAGATATTATAATAATAATTATATATGTGTATATGAAGTGTGTGTCTGAAGCATGTTATCAAGCGAAACACGTTTACGTGATGCCAGGGATGCATAAAAATGTACAACACATGTGTAGGCAATTAATTCTGTACTGAAATATATTTATATATTCATAGACTGTTAAAGTTACATTATATGAACAATTAAAGTTTAGTTCAAGTAAACATGAAAAAAGCTTTCTCTACTCACCGCAAGACTGTACAGTAAGTGGAAGATCCCACTAGCAGCAGCATGGATTTATGGGCGTTCCGCAAAATTAGAGAAAGATCCGGAAACTTCTGTTTGCGCACACGCAGTGAGCGGATTCACAGCTAGGATGAGTTTATAGAACACCTGAAGATGTGATCATTGTGCTGCGGCTGATTGGTCATGTGGTAGATGTAACGGCTGCATGTGTAGAATAACTGATTAGAAAAGTAACGAGTCGAGTGGAGCGGAGTGAGAGTAGCGTTTCTTCTTCACAAATCTACTCAAGTAAAAGTAAAACTACTGCTACAGTAAAACTTCTCATAGAAGGACATTTTCAAAAAGTTACTGGAGTAAACGTAACTCGCTGCTACACACCGCCGTAATGAAGGAACAGAGATTAATGACTGTACAGTTTAGTCCAATCACGGTGCGACACCGCAGGGGGTCTGAGCTTTTATAAATGTGTCAGGTGTTAATCCTGCACTCTGGGGTCAAAGGTCACCGTCCTCGATCATCAGTCCGTCAGTGTATATGTTCTGTATACTCAGTGGACAGAAGAAAGAGATGGAGAAATGGAGATGATGAAGAGATTTCCTCTTCTCTTCTGGACCAGAAAACTCATTTTCACTGCCAGTTAAATGTTTTAATGCGACATTGAGTTATTACTAGAAGGAGGCAGAGGCTCAGCAGCAGCACGTTTACACAGACACTGAGGAGTGGGCGGGGCCTGGGCGGGGCCTGGGGCGGGGCCGAGGTGTTGAGGTGTAAAAAAAGTGGCTTACTGAGAGGTATTTCAGCTGGGGCATGAAAACACACACACACACAAACACACACACACTGGGGTAGCGCTGAGACTTGTTGTCACTTGTTAAAGAAGTAGTAAAATACGGGCCCTTTAAAGGAGGTGTGTGTACCCGTGTGAACAGGTGGAGAGTGTGAAGGATCATGGGAGTTGTAGTTTCAGTAGCAGATGTGAATGTGACTGTTACGACTTGTTTATAATGAATCCTGGGCGAATGCAGACACGAGCATCTCGACCTCGCTGGCGTTCCTGTGTGATTTTTGAATATAAGCTGAGTTATGTGATCACACACTCTAGATTAAACACTGCGGCGGAGGATAAATTGCAGTACTTTCATTTTATCTGAAGCTCATTTGGACACGCGGGTTAGCGCTCGTCTGTTCTCGGCAGCATTCCTCCCCTGACCGCGTCCTCGATCATGTGTTTCTCTAAATCTCATTTAGCGTCTCTCTTTCAGCGGTGTGTAATTACTGACACTCAAACGCCCCGTCACTCTCGTCGACCTCACACACTCTTATTGACATCGGCTCTCTCAGCCGCGGGGCGCAGCGCTAACAACATTACGCACCGTGAGCTGTGACTCGGCTTCCTGCACTCATTACGCCTGCTATCATTACGTTCCTGTGCACGCGGCGGGACCGGACCCGGCTCTGTTATTGTGTAATTAGAGCTAATTGAGTTCAGTGAAAAATGCCGTACAGCTCGTTCTCAGCATGCGTACGGAGAGGAGATTACTGCCGTTATATTTAATATTAATATTATATCCTGTAATAATAATAATAGTAATAATAATAATAAGTCTCAGCAAAATATAGTTCAGCATCTCAAGAGTCATTTATACGGTTATAAGTGGCTTAACGTGAAAGGTTTTATTTAAATAAACCATTGTTCACAGGCGAGTCCATGTCATGTGTATACTGTATTAATTACACATGATTGCACTTAATTACTAATCACAGTTATTAATCTGGCAGTGAATCAACGTGCAATGAATAATCAGGAAAAAGGTGTAAAAACCTCATTATCATGATGAGACAATTTCATTTCTGGTGTTGAATTTATTCTACATTAAATTGCTCTCTCTCTCTTTCTGTCTCTCTCTCTCTCTTTCTGTCTCTCTCTCTCTGTCTGTCTCTCTCTTTCTGTCTCTCTCTCTTTCTGTCTCTCTCTCTCTGTCTCTCTCTCTCTCTCTTTCTGTCTCTCTCTCTCTGTCTCTCTCTCTCTCT